>QKWP01000392.1:0-82202 GCA_003550325.1 Gigaspora rosea | reverse complement strand
CCCCACGTGACTTTGACCAATCAAATTTTAAGATCAGGTGTAACGTGAAGTCAAAACAAACGTGTTTTGTTTTCTAAGTAAAAAGTTGCGCGTAAAAATAAACCTCGTTATAGTTAGGGTTAGGGTGAGGACAACGTAGGGTTAGGGTTGAGTTTATTAGTAAAATTTCACAAGGAATATTTTTAATTAGGCCGCAGAAGGTGGTTTCCTATTTAAAATTTAGAGCTATTCGCGTTTTTTTGTAACAAAGTTGTTTCGCTTCGATTTTTACGTTACACCTGATCCTGAAATTCGATTGGTCGAAATCACGTGGGGGTAAAATTTTTTGTGGGATAGCTATGGGCGTTGCAATACTTTGTGTGAACGCATTGAGTTGAGTATTTTGTATTATAGGTTAAATATAGCACTTACAGCCGCAGCGTGGCACTACTCCCACTGTGTTTTTTCATAATGTCAATAAATTGATCCGAGCGAGAATAATAATAGTCACAGAAAATAGCTTTCTCATGTGTTAATACATTAATTACATAAGTGCATTACCTTGCTGGTTTTACAAACTTTGATAAAAAAAATTTGCGGCGAACAATAGTTATAATATTTCTGAACACTGCTAATGAATAAAATTTATAAAATCCATTCCCAGTATCCCTTAAAATTATTCGAGATAAATATTTTTTGCAAGTCGTAAAAAAGTCTTTATCCAAAATTATAAAATTTAAAAGACTTATTTTTTTTAGAATCATACGAAAAAGAGTTTTAGGGGTATTCGGTCAACAACGTTTGACAAAACTATAGGTGGTATTATCAGTTATATGAAAATTAATTATTTTTTGAATTTAATGATCAGGATAGTGATCAATATAGTGGCTGGGGGTATTTATCACTTTTTATATATAATTTAATAGTAAGCAATGACTTGTATGTTTTTAGATGCTTTACTTTTTTCAATTATTTTAACATAAATCGATTCTTAAACACCTTTATAACAAAGTTTAATAATCGATTTTTGTTAAAATAATTAAGAAAAATAAAGCTATTCGCTCTAGACATCTAAAAACACACAAATCACTCTTTGCTATTAAATTATACATAAAAAGTGATAAATGATCAAAAAAATCCTTAATAATTAATGTTTATATGGTACCACATATAGTTTTGATTTACATAGATGCACATTATACATACGCAAGGGTGGAACATCAAATAAGAAATCTAAACTATGTACTATGTAGCATTTTTCATATCACAAATTTTTACGTTACACAAACAGCAATCAAATTTATTAAATTCGGATTGTATATTTAATATTGTAATTACAGTAAGAAAATAATATTAATCAACTTTTATCAAGGCATCGATTTACCTTGAAACTTTCACGAATTGTTTATAAAATGCTAAAGAATAAAGCTATGTTTTAAAATTTTCTATCAATATATAAAATTTGTACATTCGTCTTATAGAATATTTTAAAATTTCTTAATTAAAATAAAAAAGACACGAAGTCATAGGATGAAACTTATTTAGAACTATCACAAAAACTAAACGTAGAACCTTCGAAATGGTTCTAAAGAATATTTTTCATTAAAAAAAAAACTCGAAAAATAAGTATGATCTTCATGTGAATCTTTTAGAAATTTGCCCTTTTTTTATACTTAAGCAATATTCAATTTACTACGTTGATTTCGCTAATAAAAATTTGGCCATTATAAATTGATCAATATATTCAATATAGCTTTGATTACTTAATTGATGTCCCACCAGTAATGTGCATAAAATAATTTTGTATTTTATTAACACTTCTTTAAATTATATTCTGTATTTTTATGCACACTTTCATTAAATAATGAAATAAATTTCGCTAATGTAAATAGATAGAAAATGCATATGCGTAATGTTGTGTGATTGTGCGAATGCCTGAATACGTATGCAACCACCTAAGCATCACCACCCTAAAAAATTTCGTTATTATTTCACCAGCCAATCAGCATTCAATATCAGGTGTAACACGAAAAATTGCAAAAAATCAAAACAAACCTTTTTCCTTGCGAAATTTTGATATTAAAAAAGCTTTCCTAACCTAGTTTAATAGCAAATCCTAACCTTAATTTAACTGCAAATTTTTTTTAATGAAATTTTTTAAGATGATGATAGATAGTGTTCCAAATCGTTAGTTGAAAAATCAAATAGATGACAACTTTTTCAACCGATTTAAAAAAAAATTTAATCAACTAACCAATAAATTATCCACTGGTTCGATTACGATTAATTGTTAGTTGTCAACTAGTTGTCAACTTACTGATTGATTATATTAATCAACTAAACAATTAGCGCTAGTAATAGCAGTAATTATGTAATGTAATTGTAAACATAGTATATATCAGGTAATCGGCGAAGCTATTGTCATTCATGATAGTAATTTCTTATTAATACGTTTCCACCGTGTATATCACGGTGTATGATTTTATTTTCATGAATCCATTTAATGCCTGTTACAATATCTCTAAGAATTCTTAATTTCATATCCCAAGTAATAATTTTAAAATCACTTGATAAATATTATTCAAGCTTCCATGAGACATGTAAGACATAACAAATATATAATTGTTTGTATTTGGATCTTGTGACACTCCATAACATTGAACAAGTTTACGTTTGGAGGAATTAGGCTGACTATCAACAATATTTTGTAACTACAAAAAAGCGATAAGAACTTTTTATAATAGTCTATTAAAATTAAATTAGATTAAATGGTAAATTCATTTATTTATATCCATACCTCTTTTAAGAATGCAGAGTTAATGTTAGAGGAATCTTTTAAAACCTTTAACGCAACTGTTGCATTTTCATTCCGTTTTTTAGAGCCATTTAATGTTCCTTTTGTCCATATAGCAGTATAGACTTCACTAAAACCACCTGATCCAATTTGCTTTATATGTATAAAATCCTTGAATTGGATCCATTCTAATCTATATTTAAATTGTTTATGATGCGTTGCCTTAAGTAAATTATCAATATCTTGATTTCCGCTATTAATATTTAAAATTTGTGGTGCATTATAACAATCAGTACATAACTTATTATTTTCATATTTAAGTTCTACTTTCTATTGCAGCTTGTGCATTTGGTTTTTTTAGAATTGCAGAAATCGCATAGATTATTAGATTTAAGTTTTCGATGTTTACCGCAGTTTACGCATTTATCATTAGCGTACTTCATGATTAAACTTTATTTATATTATCTAAATATTGTATATGGAAAGTAAAAGAATCGTCACAAAATTTAGAGTTTAATATTTTATACGCGTATAAAACTCCCTTTATTCACGGTAAAAAACTTTTTTTTTTTTTTGCGGGAATGATAATTACAGAAGAGCGTAATAACACTTAACGATTTAAGAATGCACATGTACCAAGGCAAAATTAAGCTGAATTGAAATAAGTATAAAGTTAAATATGTTTTTAATGATGGGAATATAAATATATTTGAGTCTTTTTTCATTCTATATCGAATGTCATTATCCAAATAGAAGTTTCTAATGCACGTCATTTATTTTGTATTACAATGCAACCAGTAGTCATTAAGTTCTATGATTTTTAAAGAATAGCTTAGAGTCTTTTTTCATTTCGATATCGAATGTAATGCATGTCATTTATTTTGTATTACAATGTAGCAATACAGTAGTCATTAAGTTCTATAATTTTTTGCAGAAACAGTATCTCACACCAATACGAAAATTAATGTAACGTGAAGATCAGGTGTAACATGAATTTTGTGCAGCGATGACGTTAATTAATTCTTCGATATCAGATATTAACTCGATTTTTAAAACTTTTATATGCTATCTCTTATTTTTCTTCCCATTAATACATTCTTGTAAATAGTACATAAACTACATTTTCTTTACCGCATAATGTGTAATTGGGTTTTTGCTAAACAGTATACAGTATATAGAATATCGCGTTCTGAAAAGAATGTAATAACGGTTCTAACAATATTGTTAATAAAATAATAAAATCGCTCTCCTATTATAAAAAATTACTTTCTTTTAATAGCCTTATGATTGCATCTAAAACTAAACCCGGCAACGACCATAATACCGGTGGTAAAAAAAAACAACATCGTTAATATCTCGAAATTTTATTAAAAAAAACCAATATGATATTTTAAGGCAAAATTATTTGGCGCCTAAGTTTGCTTTTATTACACTTAAATAACCCTAACATACTAACTTAAAGGGTTTTTTGCTTATACTGGGTGCCATACCTAATAGATAATTAATAATATATATACTCAAATATGTTCATGTACTCACGATCTAAACACGAATAAAATACTTGATAAATTATTTGACAATCTCTGTTCAAAGGCTTCTAAAATTAATTTGTACGTTGTGTTAACCATTGAAAGGGTGGGCTTGGTACGTTCATGCCTAGTTTAACTCAGATGGTTTATGTCAGAAGATAACATGGATTTGACCGTCATGATTTATTAGGCATTAATTAAAAAAGAATATGAATATATGTAATCTTTATTTTAGATAGGAATTTGGAGAGCATGTGTTGTTCTCAACAAGGGCAAGAACACATCTTTATATGCAATCTAATTTTCTTATAACATTAACACTAAAAATATAACATGTATACTAATATTTGATGCTGACATTTTGGTTAATGGTGTTTATGCAAAGATAATTGTGTCTACATCCAAATTTTTGGTGTATACGTACATACAATACGTACAGTAATTTTCTATCTGCACTTTTATACTATTTGCATCTGAACTTAATCCGAATAATCTATAAAATGTTAACTAAATACGAAAATACTTTGAATTTCCAAGAAACGAATTTTATTTATGATTTTTGTAATAATTTTATAAATGTTGAATCAGTAAGTATCGGAGAACGTTTAACGAATATAACATACCTACAATTTTTAAAATCTATAACTATACTCAAGCAATTTTCTTTAAAAGAATTCATTAGAGAAGCAAAATTATCATCACAAAAATTATAACAACTTTTTTTTTGAAACTACTAATATTTTTGTTTAGACTGTTGCTATTTAAACTTTATAGATTAAGCGACATCAAAGTATTAGTAATGTTTGTAAAATTTTGGGTTGACTAAGCTGGGTACGTATGTGCATATATATGTGTCGTGCCTCAGATTAACGCTTGCGTCAGATGTCAATCGACCTAAGTTAGTGTTTTAATTAGGTCAATCAATGTCAATCAGTTAATGCGGGCTAAAAAGTCGACATATGGCGCAAGCGTTAATATGAGGCACAACATATACAAGCTACTCTCGTTATAGTGAACTGTCGGTATTGTATAGTGAAGAACAGTTTACATATAAATCCTTTCGATATAGTAGTGAATATACTAATAGACTCTCAATATAGTAAATGAAATCTCACAAGTGAATTGTATATAGATTTAGGCATATAACTAGATTTCTTGAAATACAGAATCTAAGTTCGGCGTAATAATTATTGAGTCATTGCTATAATTAACTTGTAATTAAATTTAATTTAAACCAAAGATCCAAATACATATATGGCGATTCTCGAATATGTCAAAAAATTTTAGTACAATGAAATGGAGAGATAAATTACTTCTTGCTAAACAGATTGCAAATGCAATAAAGCATTTACATGACAATAATATAATATATGGAAATTTGGTAATCACAAAGTTATTCAATATCTTACTTATCTATTTGTCATTTATGGTATTTTATGATTTACAAATGTTAAAAATTTTGTAGAATTCTGATAATATTTTTATTCACAAAGGAAACATCAAAATAAATACTCCTTCATCACAAAGTTTCATTGAACAAAACCAATGTCAACATTTCTTTCGTTTTTCAGTATTTTGATCTACAATATTTACAGAGCCTACAAACATATAAATTAGACCAAAAGTTCTGATGCATATAGCGTTGGTGTACTTTTCTGGGAGATTTCTAGCGGTACTATACTATTTGAATCATAATCACCATTTGGCTACGATTATCTGGTCGTTATAATTCATGGAAAAAGTGAAACTGAAGTTATCGAAACACCTCCTTTAATGTATTTTTAGTTATAACAACCATATTGCTTAATTTTTATACCTTTTTTTAATGCTTTTATTGATGTTAATAGATTGTTGGAATCATGATGCAAATAAACGTCCAAGCATTCAGAATATTTTTACATATTTGAATAAGATAGTTATAGTTGACAAAATTGAAGAATATGCTTATGCATCTTATAAACTGATGACCGATATTCATTATTACATGATTTACTTCGATTATTTATAATTCAGTTTAATACAACTTATAATTCCAAACAAAATAATTAATAGTTTACTAAATTGATCCTTCTTTAATATTTAAACAACTTGCTTATCATGATTATAATTTAGTATGATTAGTTATTTCCATGAGCATGGAATTGGAACTGAAGTCGATTATAATAAAGCTTTTTGGATGTATAAATTATCTTCTGAAAATGACTTTAAAAATATTTTCAGAAATAATTTGGCAACAATTTTATATTATTGGAAAAATTTCTCTTGGACTGTTATATTCTGTTGGGAAAACCTCCTGCATTTAGACTATTTTTAGATACTGCAGAGATTGAATCTAACATTGGAAAATATTATGTTGCGTCTTGTTATTTATGTGATGATTATGTTGCTGAAAAGGATTATACAAAATTTTTTGAGTGGTATTTGAAATCTGCTGAGGGTGGGATTTTTGGGGCCTAAATTAAAATTGCAAAATGTTATATGAATGATATTGGTGTAGTTGTTGATAAGCAAAAGCTATTGGTTTATATATATAATTTTATGAAAAAGATAATAAAGAAGCAATATGTAATTAGCTAATTGTTATATGAATGGTATCGTTATAGGAATGGATAGAACAAAGCTTTTGAATTATACTCAAAGTCTGCTGCAAGTGGAAATTCTGAGGCTCAATTTGAATTAGCTAATTGTTATGCATTTGGTATCTGTACGAGTGTGAATAAAGAATATAGCTTTTGAATTATATTCAAACTCTGTTAAAAATGGAATATTAATGCTATACATGAATTAGCTAATTGTAATGCGAATGGTATCGGCACAATTAAAAACAAGGCAAAAGCTTTTGAATGGTAGATGAAGTCTGCTGAATTGAACAACCCTGAAGCATTTTATACCGTGGGATTTTGCAATAAGTATGTAAGTATGGTCTAGACACTGTAGTTGACAATACGAAGGTTTTAGAATGGTATTTAAAATCTACCTAACAAGGTAATAATACTGTTTAATATTTTTTCGTGTATTTTTGTAGAAGATACGATAAATTGTATTTATAGCGCTTATTTTAAAATCTGCAAAAGGCGGCGATTATATTTCCAAATATAGGATGAGCTTACTTTCTAGAAAATTGGCACAAACTATTTTTATGATGAATTAATAATTGTATAATACAATTATTAAGCAATTAAGTTTCAGAATATTTAATAATATTTAATCAAATTTATATAATTCTCCTCAATAAAATTTCTTTTATGTGGTAATGTTGTGATATTCAAATAACTTTTTGTAATATGCCTAGTGATTGGACTTGTCAACTAGTGACCCGACTAAATCAAAATTTCATTATTTGAGTCATGAAACTTTAACTCGCGAATTAAAGAATTAATTTACAATATTTACATAAAATAAATTAATTTTGTAACTCAAATAAATCGAATAAAATAATCCAATATGTCGAGAAATGTTACATTACGTAGTACACAATTGCATTTAAATATATATAACTAATAAATTGTACGTACGTACGTATGTACATACGTAAATACATCTGTATGTACATTTCAACACTCTTTTCATGCTTCAAAATGTCAAATTACATTATTTTTGAAACCTCGGAAAAATCATCAGATATTACTCAAAAAACAATATTAAAAACTATCCAGTATTTAGAAGATAACAAATTACAGGAATATTTCACAAGACTTTCTAAATGAAATTGTTAAAAAAATGTGTAATCTTTATAATGAAGAAAGGTTGAAAGGCAAAAATTCTCGTTCAATTCTTGACGCATTAGAACAATTTCTAATAAAGAAACAACAAAATCCTGTTAATATTTTCAATTTTTGCTTAGATAATCAAACCAATCTTACGATTCAAATCGTTGTTGCAAGTTGCTATCGTTATGGTAAATGGGTTGAAAAGGATGAACTTAAGGTATTCATTTATTATCAAAAATCTGCAGAGATGTGTGACGCTTCTGCAATAAACAATGTTGGATATTGTTATTATGGAGGAATTGGTGTTGAAAAGGATGAACATAAGTATTCATTTATTATCAAAAATCTGCAGAGATGGAGCACGCTTAAGGAACACATAATGTTGGAAATTGCCATTGGAATGGATTTAGATGATCATAAGGAATCCATTTATTATAAAAAATCTGCAAAGATGGGTGACGCTGGTTGCAGAATGTTATCAAACGGAATTGGAATAACAAGAGATTTACATAAAGCAAGATACTGGTATCAAAGGTAAACTATATTTAAGCTTAAATTTAGCGCGTGCACTACAACGAAGTATATAATATGATCGGGTGTAACTGAAATATTGGTATAGTAATCGGGGATTAATGAATAATACCCTGATCCATATGTGAATAAGCGGGAACTTCGTTTCCGCTAATTCCCAATGGATCAGGATATTGTTATTACCAAAATTTTTTAAAATGAATTTATAAGTAATTAGTATATAAAAAGATTATTATGCATACTTATTTAATAAATTCAAATATTTAAATTCCAATTAGGGAAAGATATTTAACATTAGGTATCATTATTATAAACTATTATTTTAAATTATTATTATTAAAATTTATATTTGATTAAATTTTAAAATTAAATATTACAACGAATGAATATGAATGGCAGTATAATCTTGAAATGAAGATAATTTGAAAACAATATTAACAAACAGTTTTACTAAATCACACCACTGGCGTTCAACGCCAGTATCGGAAATTAGAGTATCGCCATCAAAAATTCACCCCCACGTGATCAGTACCAAATTCTTTCAAGTTCGTTTATGTTAGGTTAGGGTTAGGGTGAGTGCTCAGATAGGGTTTGGGTTAGATTGCTATATAGTAAAATCGCTCAAGAAAAACTTTTTTTAGTTAAAAAAAGTGGTTTCTTATGCAAACTTTTGAGAAATAAGCTTTTTTTGACAAAAGAAACGTTTGTTTTGAATTTTCCTGATCGTGTTACGTTACACCAAATTATGACACATGATTTTCCGACCTACTTTCTGATGATGTTCCGATCTAATTTCCGACACTGGCGTTGAACGCCAGTGGTGTGCTTTAGTAAAACCGTTAACAAAAATAAATCTCAGTTAACATGGATTCCTTATGATGAATTTAAAGATATTGTAGATAGGTAATGGTAGATTTGCGACTGTATACGTAGCTATGTGGACTGATTAAAGTCAAAATTTTAGACAGAATAGTTACGCATAAATTACTTCATGAAGTTACTTCATGAAGAATTTATAAATGAGGCAATATTTTTATTAATTAATGTATATCACATGTGATTTATCAAAAATAATAGTAACTTGAATACGCATTTCTTTTAATGAATAGTTAAAAGCATATTGTGATATCGGACTTAAAGAACCAACATTTTTAAAATGGTTTGGTATATTGAAAGACAAGACTTCGGGAAATTATATTCTTGTTATGAAATTTGCTCGAAATGGCAGTTTGCGCCATAATTTACATACTGCAACAAATTTTAATTTGTGACAGTAAACTATATGATTAGTAATTATTGCCGCTACTACCTGCATGCCAACTTTCTGATGACTTTTTAAAAAATTTTCGTAGTGCAGTTTCTGCATTTAAATTCAATTTAAGGAGAGTTTTCCTGATAGTATTGTATTGGTACATAAAACAGGATTATGTAATAGATGCAATAGAGAAAAATTAATACCCAAGAAAGTTTTCAACCGAAAACGATATGGATCCTGGTGTGTAAAAGAAATATACTGATTGGTATATAGAAAAGACTACAAATTAAAATTTTTATTTTTAGGGGGAAATTCCTGTCAAACTTCATGCTTATTGCACAAGACCTTCCAATGCTAACAGTTTATAAGCTTCAATGTGGCTTGGATACCGAGAAAATTAATTAATTTTACTCAAGACATTCAGGAGTTTATCACAAATTACCTCGTATTCTTTCCACAATTGATACTTTGATCATTCTAAAGCCCGGACAAGATTTTACAGTACTTAATTTAAGGTTTTTAAAGTAAACACTTGAATATTTTAATTTGGATAAATTATCTCAAAAACAATGATCCTTTTTATTCCAATATTGGAGTCGATTGAATACTCTTCAAGAAGATGGTTCTATATTTGACCGATTATGCATATATAATAGATTTAATAAATGAAAACACTGTATCTGTCAATATAATGACTCTAATGTTTCTGAAGATGATAATTAAAGATACTTTTATAGCTATATCAAGAGTCCGTACACTTTCTGATCTTCTTTTCAATAGTACATTCTTTTATAATATATTTCAAAATTTGGGGGAAATACACGTTTACACAAAGATTGGCTGAAGAGTAGAGATTACTTTCTTTGTAAATTATTATTAGAGATTATATCTTCACACATGCATTAATTTAACATGCATTAATTTAAATTTATAAAATATATTATTTAAAGTTAACTTATATTCTAGTACTCAATACTAAAAATGTTTATTTCAAATTTAAGAACCTAAGAAGTAAGGCTCCGGCCCTATAAAACGTCGCCGTTTAATTACTAGTGGATATACAGTACTCTATTTTTAATTCTGCTAGAATTAACATTAATATTTCATTGTACTGTATTAATTTAGATTTTGATCACGTACATACATACGTAATAGTTAATAGTTATATGGGGTAGATGCTGGAAAAAGGGACCAAGTTGACAAAACAAAAGATTTTCGGAAAATCAATTTTTATGTTATAAATCTTATAATAAATCATAAGAAAATACAAACTTTAAAGAGCTATGCAACTACTTTTGTGTTTTAAGTAAAAATAATATTGATCTTATTCTAAAATGATTTATGTGAAAAAATTGTCAATTTGGTCCCTTTTCCAGTACTGAGCCTATATACTGAGTGGATTGAGTATAGGCGAAATGAAATTTCCGATTAAACACATGGAACCAGTTTATAATTGATTTATGCCTTTCGATTTTGAAATAACGACCAGGGTATAATCCAATGTTACAATAATTTTGTTAAAAATGAAACTGGCAAATATCAGGATCGCATAAATTATATAATTTCTTACTGTATAAAAAATAAACTTTAAACTATTATTTAAATAATTTTTTGTATATCTCCTCTACATTCCTTGCCTTTCCATCCATTTTTTTTTTAAACAATAATTCAGTTTTTGACAACCTTTTTGACCACGAAATTTCTAAAAAGATTAATAAATGAACAACATAATTTTTGCAAATTTTCTAAATTTTCTGCAATACAATGATGACAACATTCTTTCACATGTAATTCACATTCACTATCTTTAAACTTTTTCACTAATCCCTTGATTAATTCTAGTCTATGGGTAAGTTCTTTCCAAAAATCTATAATATAATAAAAGTTCAAATAGTATTAATAATTAGCTTTAATATTTTATTAGCATAAATAAAAAGATGAACCTGATATTTCTTTAATAAACATTGGATCCAAAAGTTTAAATCTAGTTCTTGCGCATTCTAACTCCGTAGTTAAATCATATATTGATTTTAATTCGATAATAAGAAGAAAGTTTGAAAATGTTTCCTGGTTTAGTTTTAAAAAATAGAAAATCTAAATATAACGTTGCTGTCAGAAAACCAGAAAGTAATGATTAATTATTTACCTCTTCAACATGGCTTCTACTGAAGGAAATTATTTTATTTAATTTGTCAGACGCTTTAAGTAACTTTAGTTTAATTTCAGCAACTTCAGTCAATAATTCTCCTTGAATCTCAAAAAATAAAAGGTTATCTTTTATATTATTATCTGTAATAAAATTACTAAGGTCTTCGTAAAATTCGTTAAATTTGTTAGTAACTTCAGTACAACTATCAATCCATTCAGTCCTCTTGGGCAAATATTTATCCATTTCGCTAATTAACGAATTCATTTCATACGTGCAAGTACTTTTTAAATTTTCCAATTTTAAACTGGATAAATTTAAAAGAACTTCACATGCTAAATTAATCATATCATCAAAATATTCGAATTTCAGAACTTTAACAAAATTTTCGAAACATTTGAGTTGCTTATCAATTTTTTTGCGATACTTTTCGACTCCTTTGAGTTCTAACTTTTCTGGTGACTTATTCACATGGTCTATTGCTTTTTTTAACAGTTCTTGAAGGCTTTTTTGATATTTTAAATTCCTTGACCGCAAATATTACCTATAATACAACAAACATTTAATTATGTTACATAAGATTTTGTCGTATTATTTTTGAAATTATACTCACGTGCTGGAATATATAAAATTGTTGAGTGTATTGAAAAATTTACATATTTATAGTAATAAATTTTTATTTTGAGAACTTATACTCACATCCTATAATTCATATAGTTAATGGAAATGACATTTGATAATGAAATTTGTAAATATTGTTAGTATTCTGATAAACTATTTTCACATGCAACATCTAATGAAAACATGGGTAATAATGCCATTGACGAATTGTAAATAATAAATATGTAAATATTTTGCTATGACCAGCTACTAAGTTGAATCATTATGCTAATCGAATTGATTTTATTTTTACAAGAGCTGAAAATTCTTCAATAGCCAAATTTTTTGAAGAATTTTCACTTTTTACAGAAATAAGTAGCAAAGAATGTAAGACCGTTAACCGTTAATATTAATGAAATAGATTGCTAGCAATTAATATCAAGATAACTTCACAAGGTACCGATATAAGTATCTTCACAACTGTGGTTTCACTAGTAGTATTCTAACGCGAGAATTCCATTGCCTGGTTCTAAATTTTTTAAATATGTTAATTGACTTTAGTTTGTTTTCAATTGCAATTCCAGTAATGTTGTTGCTCATTGCTAAACATGAATTGGTAACCATAACGATTAGAAACCCATGGGTACAACTATTACATTAGTCAGAGTGGCATTTTTTGTTAGCTAATAAAAATTTGTGCCTTATAAATTTGGACAACCAATTTCTATGCAGAACTTTAAAGACTTTCTGAAATACATGACTTTTTTAGTAAATTAATTTTAGATAATTGTTGAAAGCACTTTAACTAATCCTTTAGCTAATTAATCTATCTACATAAAGTTTTTAGAATTGATCGATTATGCTATACTTCGTTTCTTATATGAGAATTTCTTAGCACAAATTATTTTAACTCTTATTAGAATTTCGGGTAAGTTCTGTGCATATCAAACATGAATAATTAAAACATAATGCTACGCTCATGATCTTATAATTTCTTTAGCACTTTCAGAGCACTAGTTACAGATATCATCTATTGTTTGCCATAGGTTCGTTATTTATCAATTCGTCAATCAAAAATTGCCTGGCACAAAAGGCAGTTCTATGATCTCCAAACTGGTTGCAATATCTTGTGTGCAACCCATAAATTTGAACTCAAACCTGCCATGGCAGGCAATCTTAACTATATATTAAATTCGGAAAAATATTTTCCTTTTTTGCGTTAGTATCAATGTTTGGAAAACCTTTTGTGCATAACAATAATACTTGATAGTTTCATTAGACTTAAGGTATCATTATTAAATTTATACTTACATTCTATAATTCATGTAATTAGCAGAATTCGTTAAATTTAATAACTATGATTGAGATTTATACTTACATCCTGTAATTTATTTTTCGATGGGATAATTGTTTTAAAATAATGGTCTATCAAATGAACATTTATGAATTTTGTACCTACGTTCTGAATTTAATTAAACTAAGTTAGATATATAGTTAATTCATTACAAATCATGATTTATAATAATTATGCGTCAAAAAAATTCAAATTTACTTTCTGTATTTATACGTATAATCGATTAGTATTATGAATCTTTTATTTGATAATGAAATATTGTTGAAAATATACGCACTTTCTGATAATTATATATTTATTTATAACATTAATTTAATTATAAAAATTAATTAACACTTGAATATTAATTTAAAATTTATACTCACAAACTATAAATTGGTATTTGTTGTAATCAATTTCAAAATTTATAATTAAAATTCAAGTCTATAAATATATTTAGTGAATATTTGCACTTACAACCTGAAAATTAATATAATATGATTGCAAATTGATTCAACTATTCTTAAACTTATACTTTAAAAAATGAAAACAATAGATTTTATACTTACTCCCTAAACAATTAATTAGAATATTTTAATTTATTATGATATTAGAATTAGTTTACTTAAAATTTATACTTACTCTCTGGCAATAAATATCAAAATAAATAATTATTATTAATTCACAAAATTTTAATAAATTTTAAAGTTTACACATACTTTCTAATAATTCATAGTTAATTGAAGTATATGATTTGCGGATCTAATCATACTGTAAATAAGCACTATTTATAGTGATTTTACACTTACGATCTAAAAATTTATAATAATTGATTAATAACACTATAATAGTTAATGATACAGTCTAACCTCGATATAACAAAATTAATTGCTTTCCATAAGAATTTAAAGTGACCATACAGGTTATTTTTAATTATAAAATAATAAATTTATTTCATAATTTTTTAAAAGCTGCCCAGCTGATTATGGCAATTATTCAATTAACTTTGCATCGGTTTATATCGATATTAGACAACAATGAAATTTTTACTCACGCTCTATAATTTGTGTAATTGGTCATCATTGATTCTTATAATAAATTAATTATTCATATTTGTCAGATCGCAAAGAACTAGCATGATTAAAAATCGATTATCGTCCTTAGTAGTAACTTTCAATCGCCCATTAATGAATCTATAGAAATTGCCAGAAGCGAACGACGTCAAATAAAATTTCTTTTAACACTACGTTAACTTTATGTAAATTTGCTATTAAAATAGAAACAATAAATTTACACAAAAATCGATGATTTTAAAGTAAATTTATTCTTTGATATCATTTGCTTCTGACTAATTTAATATAATATAATTCGCGATATTCTTTTTCATAATTCAAATCGTCCATACTGTAAATAACATGATCTATTTCAACTTTTTAAATCAATAAAACTTTTTATATATGAGACTTTTTTTTTAAAAAAAAAAAAAAGAAAGAAAATACTGGTAAATTGCTTTATAAAACAATGTAAGCTCTATAAATTTATAATTTATATAAAAAGTATAATGACTTGAAAGTTACTAATTTAAGTTCAGTCTCATATGAATTTAAACTTTAACTTTCCACATAGGTAAATTTTAAAGATTTTATCAATAACTTTGTAGAGATTGTCACGGAAAACGAAGCTATTGGTAGTTTTTTGATATCTCACTTGTGCGAAAAGTTGAAAGAATTTGAAGATAACATTTGATCATGAAATTGTGTCAACATAGACTACTAGAACCATATAAAATTGATCACATTTTTTAATACAGCAATAGAACGAAATCACAATATTTTAATCATGCAAATCTAATTGATCAAATCAAGATGTGTTATGGCACACACACATTAAATCATAATGCCTAAATTAAATCAATACTCACTTCCTAGAAATTTATATAATCAGTGAGAGTGAGTTAATTATTTATAGATTTCAATAATTTTGAATTTATACTCACTTTCTAGTAATTTAAACGATTAGTATTAATTATAAAATTATAATTTAAGAAATATTTTTAATCAATATATTTGAAATAAACTTGAAGTAAAATTCACAGTGTGTTTTTTATCGCTTATTATAATATAAAAATTTCGATAATTCAAGATAATATTAGAGTTTATTAGGGTTACTTTTTAGTACATTAAGCTTTTACTTAATATAATAATTGCTGACTACCCAAACTATCTTTGATAAAATAGCGTATCTGTGAATTTAACCTTTGGCGAGAATTTAAATTTTTTTCTTTATTGAAATTATACTTACAATCTGTAATTTATGTAATCGATTGGAGTATTGATTAATTCATTATAAAATTATAATTTGATAAATAAATATTATTGAAATTTGTACTTACTCCCTGTAATCGATTGGAGTATTGATTAATTAATTATAAAATTATAATTTAATAAATAAATATTATAATTATTGAAGTTTATACTTACATTCTGTAATTAATGTAATCGATTGGAGTATTGATTAATTCATTATAAAATTATAATTTAATAAATAAATATTATAATTATTGAAGTTTATACTTACATACTGTAATTTATGTAATCGATTGGAGTATTGATTAATTCATTATAAAATTATAATTTAATAAATAAATATTATTGAAATTTATACTTACATACTGTAATTTATGTAATTGATTGGAATATTGATTAATTCATTATAAAATCATAATTTAATAAATAAATATTATTGAAATTTATACTTACTTACTGTAATTTATGTAATCGATTGGAGTATTGATTAATTCATTATAAAATTATAATTTAATAAATAAATATTATTGAAATTTATACTTACATACTGTAATTTATGTAATCGATTGGAGTATTTATTAATTTCATTATAAAATTATAATTTAATAAATAAATATTATTGAAATTTATACTTACATACTGTAATTTATGTAATCGATTGGAGTATTGATTAATTCATTATAAAATTATAATTTAATAAATAAATATTATTGAAATTTATACTTACATACTGTAATTTATGTAATCGATTGGAGTATTGATTAATTCATTATAAAATTATAATTTAATAAATAAATATTATTGAAATTTATACTTACATACTGTAATTTATGTAATCGATTGGAGTATTGATTAATTCATTATAAAATTATAATTTAATAAATAAATATTATTGAAATTTATACTTACATACTGTAATTTATGTAATCGATTGGAGTATTGATTAATTCATTATAAAATTATAATTTAATAAATAAATATTATTGAAATTTATACTTACATACTGTAATTTATGTAATCGATTGGAGTATTGATTAATTCATTATAAAATTATAATTTAATAAATAAATATTATTGAAATTTATACTTACATACTGTAATTTATGTAATCGATTGGAGTATTGATTAATTCATTATAAAATTATAATTTAATAAATAAATATTATTGAAATTTATACTTACATACTGTAATTTATGTAATCGATTGGAGTATTGATTAATTCATTATAAAATTATAATTTAATAAATAAATATTATTGAAATTTATACTTACATACTGTAATTTATGTAATCGATTGGAGTATTGATTAATTCATTATAAAATTATAATTTAATAAATAAATATTATTGAAATTTATACTTACATACTGTAATTTATGTAATCGATTGGAGTATTGATTAATTCATTATAAAATTATAATTTAATAAATAAATATTATTGAAATTTATACTTACATACTGTAATTTATGTAATCGATTGGAGTATTGATTAATTCATTATAAAATTATAATTTAATAAATAAATATTATTGAAATTTATACTTACATACTGTAATTTATGTAATCGATTGGAGTATTGATTAATTCATTATAAAATTATAATTTAATAAATAAATATTATTGAAATTTATACTTACATACTGTAATTTATGTAATCGATTGGAGTATTGATTAATTCATTATAAAATTATAATTTAATAAATAAATATTATTGAAATTTATACTTACATACTGTAATTTATGTAATCGATTGGAGTATTGATTAATTCATTATAAAATTATAATTTAATAAATAAATATTATTGAAATTTATACTTACATACTGTAATTTATGTAATCGATTGGAGTATTGATTAATTCATTATAAAATTATAATTTAATAAATAAATATTATTGAAATTTATACTTACATACTGTAATTTATGTAATCGATTGGAGTATTGATTAATTCATTATAAAATTATAATTTAATAAATAAATATTATTGAAATTTATACTTACATACTGTAATTTATGTAATCGATTGGAGTATTGATTAATTCATTATAAAATTATAATTTAATAAATAAATATTATTGAAATTTATACTTACATACTGTAATTTATGTAATCGATTGGAGTATTGATTAATTCATTATAAAATTATAATTTAATAAATAAATATTATTGAAATTTATACTTACATACTGTAATTTATGTAATCGATTGGAGTATTGATTAATTCATTATAAAATTATAATTTAATAAATAAATATTATTGAAATTTATACTTACATACTGTAATTTATGTAATCGATTGGAGTATTGATTAATTCATTATAAAATTATAATTTAATAAATAAATATTATTGAAATTTATACTTACTTCCTGTATTTATGTAATCGATTGGAGTATAGATTAATTCGTTATAAAATTATAATTTAATAAATAAAGGGACTGCCTATTTCCACCATGGAATTTTGCTATTTCCACCATGGTTACACGAAAAGTTCTATTTTTAGATTTTAATATAATATTGTATATTACTGTATAATTTTTAATTATGTTCTATTGACCCAACTTGATTTAGGTTATCAAACAGGACAAGTGTAACGTTACACGACATTAGCGGCGTGGTAACCAAAAATTATTTTTGCGAAAACAATGCACTGGGTCTTTGTGTAACGTACGTGCATATGTTGTGTAACCAGTATATGTACTGTGATTGGATGTTGCTTTGAACAATTAGTTTTTAGGGTTCCTAGATTTAGGGTTAGGGTATACATGTTGGCAAAATCCCGACTTACTATAGTTTGGGATTTGTCCGTCATCCCAAATCCCAAATCCCAAACTCTTGCAAAGCTAATATCTTAAAAACTTTATTAATAATCTTTTTTTAAACAAATTGTATATATTCTTATAGTTATAAATAATATATTTACAAAATATTAAGATTATTTATTTGATTTAATTTTTTATAAATAGCAATTGTTTTTTTACTATTTAGAATTTGTCCGGGTTTTGCCAGCAAGTATAGGGTTAGGGTGGGCCGGAATTATGTCTAACCCGCTGGGGGAATTATCATTATAGTGCCAACCAGCATTAAGCTTAATGCCGGCCGACCCAGGGTTAGGTTACCAAAATAAGACTTGTGTAACGTTCCACAACATTAGCGGCGTGTAACCAAAAAGCACTGGGCCTTTGTGTAACATAAGTGCATATATTATTTTGAATTCTAAAAATAGGGATCCGTTAAAGCCAGGTGCCATCACGTGTCTGGCATCCAATCAAATTGTAAATTTTGATCGTCACGGATCAGCCCGACGAGACAAAAACAAAGAAAAAAAGGGAAAAACACCCAACAAGAAACGAGTGTCTAAACCTGTCTCGGAGCATTAATAAAAAATGTCGGGAAGGCAATTTTACCTATAAGAACTAAGTTCCATTATCTTCTAACTAACCCTTACCCTAAATTTAATTAAATAATAAAAAACATATAGAGGCACCTGGCTTTAACGGTCCCCTAAAAATAGAAAATCTTGTGTAACCATGGTGGAAATAGCAATACCCTAAATAAATATTATTGAAATTTATACTTGCATACTGTAATTTATGTAATCGATTGGTGTATTGATTAATTCATTATAAAATTATAATTTAATAAATAAATATTATTGAAATTTATACTTACTTACTGTAATTTATGTAATCGATTGGAGTATTGATTAATTCATTATAAAATTATAATTTAATAAATAAATATTATTGAAATTTATACTCACATACTGTAATCGATTGGAGTATTGATTAATTCATTATAAAATTATAATTTAATAAATAAATATCATTGAAATTTATACTCACGCCCTGTAATTTATGTAATCGATTGGAGTATTAATTAATTCATTATAAAATTATAATTTAATAAATAAATATCATTGAAATTTATACTCACGACCTGTAATTTATGTAATCGATTGGAGTATTGATTAATTCATTATAAAATTATTATTTAATAAATAAATATTATTGAAATTTATACTTACATACTGTAATTTATGTAATTGATTGGAATATTGATTAATTCATTATAAAATCATAATTTAATAAATAAATATTATCGTGCAAACACTTATGATCATGAAAAAATTTCTTATTGTTATTTTTTGTCTGTTATTACGTAAGCACAACAATCCCAAATTAAAACTCAGTTATCCAATCACAACTTTTAAATCATGATCATAATTGCACAATAACATCGATATTGGATCATGCGATGATAAATATCACAAAATTTGTTCTGTCGGAACAAATGATTGGTTGAAACGTGCCGCGTAGCGGCACGTGTCAGCCAATCATTTGCTCCGACAAAACAAATTTCATGATATTAATCGTTGCATGACCAATATCTTATAATTATTGAAATTTATACTTACAAGCTGTAATTTATGTAATCGATTGGAGTATTGATTGATTCATTATAAAATTATAATTTAATAAATAAATATTATGTAGTCGATTGGATTATTGATAAATTCATATTATTGAAACTAACCAGCTTAATAGATTAGAACATTAATAATATAATAGTTTACAAGGAATTCTGAATGATAAAAGAATATTATTGGAATTTATGCTTACTTTCTGTAAGTTAAGAAATAATTGAGCATTATGCTTTGTTTATTATCCTTATACAGTCAGATCTCCCTAAATGCATAGCGAGGGGCCGATAAAAAACCTTGTATTTAGAGAGGTATTGCATTTAGGGAGGTAACAATCTTTAAGTAACATATGAGTGGGGACAAGTCAAGCCATGCATTTAGAGAGGTTATGCATTTAGAGAGGTTGCATTTTGGGAGGTCTGACTGTATATCACAAATATTATTTGAAATTACACTCACGATCTGAAAATTCAGTATTTATTAATTGTACAGTAATATATCACTGATTTAATAAATGTAAATGATATCTTATGCTCACCCTCTAACAAATAATAAACGTATCTGATAAATGTACTGTTTTATTATATTATAAAATCTCCAATTAAAACTTTAATAATTGTGTTTTACACTCGCCTCCTAGTAATTCATGGAATTAATGAAAGAATGTTATTTATACAATGATAGCAATGTAATAAATTTTTTAGTTTATATACTACATACTAGTGATAAAAATGATTTTACTTCATCCATTTCTAGCTGTTTTCGTCTGCTATCAATAATTTTCTTTGGGATTCCATATAAATACAATTGTACAGCATGTTTCATCATGCGTTTAAGTTTGTTATTTGGAAAAGTTAATTCATTTAGATCATCGATTTCTAAAATTATAATATACAATATATTATAAAAATTGAAAACATAATATAAAAAAATTAGTACTTTATTATTGAAATTTACCTTTAAAATCGAAAAGTCTAGATATGCATTCTAAAATAAAAAAAAATATTCTTTATGAATTAATAATGCGATTTGTTATTCTTGACTTGATAGTATAAAATACTTTTTAGGATTTCTTCGATACTAGCACTAGTTGTTTCTTTTACTGAAGTTACATTACGTAAAAACTCCTCTCCTAAAATGTTTTATTTATGAAGAATTAATTTATAATTATAATTATTTATAACTCATTGTTGCTTGATTCCCCGAAAGTTAGTTCCTCGCCAGCTAATTTTCCGACACTATATCCCCGACAGAATTTTTCATCTGCAGTATAGTTTCTTGACAAAACATATATCTAAAATAACATTTTTTTGACATCCACTTTCCTTGACAAGGCATATTTGCGAAAGAGACAATATTTTTCGACATGTCATATTTCCGATATCTCTTTTTCCGACAAGAACTTTCCACGATTAGAAATTTCGTTTAAAAATATTCATTATATTATGTCAGGGTGAATCCCGCGCTGGATTCTAGTAAAACCCGCTTTGATCATAAGGTTTGGGTGAAATCCGTGTTAGCATAGTGTGTTTTATATGTTACCGCGGATTTCACCCTCATGTAATCTGCATAGCGGATTTAACCAAAATTCAGCGCGGGTTTCACCCTGTCGTATTATATTCAATACAAAAAAAAAAAAAAAAGAGTAAGTTGGTACTACCATAGACTATATTCGAATGAGAAATTAAATAAATCTTATCTGGTGATATTGAAACTGTCAGTAAAATAGGTTCTCGGAAAAAATGCATTCAATAAAACTTAGGTCGGAGAAAAGTCAAAATTAGAAATACTGTATGTTATGTCAGAGAAATGTCTTGTTTAAAACATGAGATGTCAGTAAAAGAAGCTGTAGAAGCATGGTATGTCGAAGAAATATTCTGTCAACTAAAAGTACTGTGAAACACTCTGTCGGGATATAGTGTCGGGAAAATTAGCTGGCGGGGAACTAACTTTAGGGGAATCATACCGTAAACTTATAACTCGATATTAAGTGTTTACGTTACGTTACCAACAAAATTTTTAATTTCTTTTAAAAGATCGTCTCTACTTTTCTGCTCATATTTGTCCCATTTGTTTGCAATAATCATAACAGGAATTTTATTGGTTAAATAATCGCTATCGGTGTTTGTGTATTCCTGTGAAAGTTCTTTTATTTTCTCTAATCCATGGGTATTAGAAACATCGTAAACAAGTATAGCACCGTCAATATAGCTATAATAACTATAATAATACAAGATAAATAAAATTAGTCATTATATAGAAAAAAAATGTATTAGAAATATAGAAACTCACTTTTTATTTGGTCTCAAGTTCCATCCTACAAAAATGACAATAAAAAAAAGTTATCAAATAATTAATAATTATGAACTTTAATATCCATATTTTTAATTGATTTTGCTATTTTATGACGTTCGCTTTTAGATTTACATATTAATAATGTGCTATGAAATTGTATTATTGTATGAAGGCAAAAAAATTGACACAATAATATGAATGCATGGTAAATCAAATATATGTCTAATGCTTTTTGGTGGCCTAAAAATCCAGACATATATTTTCTATTCGTTAACGATAACAAGAAAACTTTATTTAATACCAGTTTCTAAAAATTCTACTTTAATAGTATAATTATCCAAATGAATATTCGTGGTTGTTACATATACTTGCAAGGTTTCTTCGTATATTCCATTGTTAAAATCATTTTCGGCAAATTTATTGATAAGACGAGATTTACCAACATCTCGTTCACCATCCACACCAACTAAAAATAAAAGTTAGCATGGTTTCTACATGAGTCATAAATAGTGCAGAATAACATACTTCTTAAAAAAAAGTCATAATCTTTATTCATCCTTTGAGAGTATCCCTAAGGTACAAATTCAGTAAAATACTGTCTAAGACATTATTATTTATTTTTATGTTCTATTGCAAACGTAATGTTTTAACATCGATGCATTGTCCAACGTTGTTCAATTTATGTACGCATGTACGTACGTTATTGAAGCCGATGGTAAACAATGTAGTGATACTGTAGACACAACACACAGTATTGCCTCAGTTAAGATCTGCATTTGATTTTCTTTTTTGGATTAGGAATTTTAATGGTGCTCAGCATCAATTAACTTAAACTTGTAATACATACCCTACATACATAATAAGCCGTTACCAATCCTTCCCAACATACAAGAATAAGATTACATAAACAGAAAATAATAAGCAAAGTTGATTATAGAGATGCATCAGTCCCGAAAAAGACCGGTCCAGGACTGGTCCTTTGTAAACAAACCGTGATATTCGTCCCAATTAAATTGCTTGATCAGGTATAAAACAGATCATATAATGTTTGTTTACCATTTTTGACCAATAAAAAAATATCACATCTGGGCCGATTTGAGTAATTTATAAGTAGAGCTTATTTTTTTAAACTTTAAAGCTAAATAACTTTTGATCTACTGGTTTTTAAATGATTTTACTATCAAAATGTTCGTCTCTTTGAGACAATTCCAACGAGCCCAAAATCATTAAAGTCCAATGACAGGGTCATGAGAAAATGTGCCAGCAAATAAGATGACGCACCTTTAGAGTGGGACAATTGGTTAGCCATAGTTCTAAACAATTGTCCCGCTCTAAAGGTGCGTCACCTTATTTGACGGATCATTTTCTCATGACCCTGTCATTGGACTTTAATGATTTTGGGCATTGGAATTGACTCAAAGAGATAAACATTTTGGTAGTAAATTCATTTAAAACGGAACAGTAGATCAAAAGTTATTTAGCTTTAAAGTTTAAAAAAAATAAGCTTTACTTATAAATTACTCAAATCGTCCCATATGATGCATTATTATATGGCAGAATCAACTCATACAGGGGTCAGGGATGATGATTTTTTGCATTTCACAGAATACTGCAGAATCACGGAATCAGGCTATAAATGCAGAATATCGCAGAATATCGCAGAATATCGCAGAATTCATCCTCACAGGATAATTTTCACATATTATTGGCTAATTCTGACCAGTCAAATATAATTCATGATCGTACGCACATATGTACAGTACTTCTCTTTAGCCCAACAAGAAAACCCCTATACTGTATTTGTAAATATACGCGCAAGACATACTGTAGATATCAAAAGATTATTATTTAATAAAATAATATGTCAAAGTCGGATAAAACTTGTAATATTTCGTTATACTTTAATGGCAAAATTGATAGCTAAAATTTTGATTATCGTTATAATTAAAAAAAAAATTGCAGAATAAAATATTTTTAATGCTGATAGCACGGAATCTTTAAATATTTATTACAGAAATTGCGCAGAAAAAGCAAATTACTATACTCGGAAATTTTGCAGAATTTGAATTTATCACGGACGGAATTGGCCGCAGAAAATCATCGTCCCTGAGGGGGTCAAAATTCCGGGGCTGGATATGTCGGAATCATGGTCGGTAGGATCGGAATTGATCAATTTTGCCTAATGAAATCATATCCATTCATTAAAAAATGCCCAGCTGATAATTTTGCTATAGAACCTGCTAACAACTAGCCGACCTAGATCCGACGCATCCGCCCCGGAAATTTGTGATAGTCCTGTAAAAATCGGCAGAATCATTAAAGGACCGTTTTGGACTGGACCGGATCGAAAATACTAAGGTAACGATCTCACTGGGACCGGACTAGACCGGACCGAACCATCACTAAGTCTTAGATTGTATATATATCGCTTTTCCAAACCCAGTTCTATATTTTTACATAAATGCTATTAATAACACCTAACATTTTATTTATATCGTAGGAGCATTTAACAATTGCTTCGTTCAACCTCCTTTTAAACCCAGATATAAATTTTTGACATAATAACATGCTATTGATTTTTTTTCATAGCTCCCAGTCTCGTTTCGCGTTTTATATTTTATTTTATTTTAAAATTTTTATATTATATAGAATACTATTTACCGGTATATTTATTGATATGTGTCATATAGGTCGCTTGCGGT
This sequence comes from Gigaspora rosea, assembly GCA_003550325.1. NCBI lineage: Eukaryota > Fungi > Glomeromycota > Glomeromycetes > Diversisporales > Gigasporaceae > Gigaspora > Gigaspora rosea. The sequence continues at coordinate 56,600 of QKWP01000392.1, read as the reverse complement.
TAAATTTTTATTTCCAAGGGCTCTCGAAGTGGAAGAGGGAAATTAAAACGAACAAAAAAAATTGAAAACAGCCTATTTTTATAATAGAAAATTTATTATGACGAATTAATTTCGAGTTAAAGTTTGATCTAGAGTTTCTAGTTTAGTTGCCGGAGTTAATTAGTTAGTTAACATAAACATTTTTGGTTTAAGTGAACGAGAGAAACTTAATTGTTGTGCAAAGCAATTTCATTGCAATGTCATTGATCGAAAGAAATAACATTTTGATTGGTTGTTCGATTTTGGGGGACAGGAATGAGAGAGAGATGTTAATCGAAGATTTAACTTGAATGTCAAATTAGCCCGATGCGTTGATTATCGCGAGGATACCTAGATTTGTGGCTTAGATAAAAGATGTATGCAATAAATATTAAAGATATGCATGTGGATGTATACGTACAACAGAAATTAATAATATTCATGTAGGTAGTAAATTGTGAATCGACAGTGCTTTCTTACTTTGTATTTACTTATTCTCTTCGGTGTCCGATTACGATCTGCTTTTTTTGTGTTAAGTCACTTCCCATCACACTCTGTTCGTTGTCATGTATAGTAAGTTGAATGCGCATTTATGTAGTGTTCCCACAAAAACTTGTTCACCCACCCTACAACTTTGACCAATCAAAATTTATGATCAGGAGTAACATGATAGTCAAAACAAGCGTGTTTTCTTTCTATGTAAAAAAACTGCGTGTAAATTAAATCAATAAAGCCACGTCATGATTATTGTTTGTGTTAGAATAATATAGTGTCTATTAGAAAATTCTCACAAAACCATTTTTATTAGTTCGCATAAAGGTGACTCCTAATTAATTCAGTAATTTAGAGCTATTCTCGTTTTTTTTTTTTGTAAAAAAGTGGTTTCATCTCGATATTTACGTTACACCCGATCTTGAAATTCAATTGGTCAAAATTGCAAAGGATGAATAATTTACTGTACGTGGAAGAGCTAAGGACGTTTTGAATGCGTTGCATCATAGCGTGGGCTCGTACTTTCAATCCTCACTTGGGACCCCCACAGCAAAAAGGGGCAGTGGCAAAAAAAAAATTTTTTTAAAAGGAAGAATTATAGTAATATGGGACCGTTGCAATAGAAAGGGCCGATACTGCCCAAAAATGAAAATCAGGTTTTTGTTATATTCGGATAAATTTTGACACGCGCTACATTTTTCAATTATAAGTGGAAATTGATTTGCATAATAAAAAATTGAGATATTTAAAAAAATTTTTTTGGGAGTTTCGTACATCACGGGATTACCCGATTTAATGGACTAATCAACAGGGGAGACCGTCCCGAGTATGCCCCGAGTTTGCAGATCGTTACACAAATGATTCAATTGATTCGGGATTTTTTTATACGTGTTACAATACTTTTTTCGGAAGCTCGGGTAGATTATCTCTTCTTTTAACCCAGTAAAGTGCACTAAGAAAACTTGAAGTATTCGTGCCGTACTTTAATAATATCAGTTGAATTCCTCTTAATCCCTCGACCTTCATATTATATTTTACCTGTAGAAGTTATAAGTAATTAACAATTACTACGTTGACAGAATCTTATTGTTAAGCAAGAAAAAGGTAAAAAAAACTCAAAATAACGATTAAGGATAATAGTATAGAAGGAAAATTAGTTTTTATATATATATTTTTATTATACGCATTGCACAAAAATCCTTTAGGGAAATTGAAAGTATTCGAATAATATTAATTAACATTACTGTTTATTAATTTTATTATTATATAGGAGCTTTTAAGATATGATAGAAGGTTATATATTCGATGTGTATTAACGTCACAACGGTCTCTTATTAGAATTATAGTTGTGTAATGTAATTTGGTATAGTGTAAAATATTAGAAATTTGAGTAAATATAGAATTAGACGTAGAATTATAGATAGAATTATACGTGAAATTAAACATACATAGATTATTGAGGTTTTGGTAAATAAATAAAAATAAATACTATTAAATAATAATAATCTCGATTTAAATTAATAAATGCATGTTTACTTATCTAACAGTAACATTTAGCGGCATTTATTTTGGATTTTAACTACAAATTTTAATTAAATTACGTTTTATAAAAATTTACGATTTTATTGGCTAATCAACACGTGATATTTATCATATAATTAACATTTACTATTTTGATTGGCGATCATCATTTCCTTATTTGGGACAGTCTCCCCTGTTGGACTAATCAAATCACGAAAATTTTGATTAACCCAGATCAGTCCGAACAAAACAAACGTGATTTTCTCAAAATCATATATAAACCAGTATCGGTCCTTTCTACTGCAAAGGCCCCATATGCATATAATTTTTATAAAATTATAGAATCAAAATTTTTGGTCCACTGCCCCTTTTGCTGTGGGTCACCACTTGTGCTTCGTCATGAGTAAGTTCATGTAAATATAAAATAGTAAACTGCTATTGAACAATATATAATATTATCGTGCAAACTCATATGATCATGAAAAAATTTCTTATTGTTATTTTTTGTATGTAATTATGTAAGCACAACAATCCAAATTAAAACTCAGTTACCAATCACAACTTTTAAATCATGATCATAATTGCACGATAACATTAATATTGGATCATGCAATGATAAATATCACAAAATTTGTTCTGTCAGAACAAATGATTGGTCGAAACGTGCCGTGTAGCAGCACGTGTCAGCCAATCATTTGCTCTGACAAAACAAATTTCATGATACTAATCGTTGCATGACCAATATCTTATAATTATATAGAAGGGAATGTGGATAAGTGGGCACTACTACTCCATCATCTTTAAAATGTTTAATAAAGAGTGAAAAAAATCTTTCAATATGGTCAATGATCAATTCATAGCCGAAAAAAAAATGAAAAAATAAATAAAAATAACATAAAAGTAAAAAAAAACATAAAAATAAAAAAAAAAAGTAAAATAAAAAAATAAAATAAAATAAAATAAAAAAACTAGAAAGTAATGATATACGTAATTATTATTATTATTATTTTTTTTATGTTTAGACTGTAGCCTTGCTCGGCTTATTGGGCCACACTTTATTAATTAAATGGTTGTGTACAAAGATGAGGGTACAACTAGCCACACGTTGTGAAGGGCAAATCTGACTTATGTTCCTGGAAGTTGAGGCTGTGCTCAATGTCTATTTTTATTTTTTTTATTTCTATATATATATGTAGTTTCTATTTTTAAATATTACAGTGAAGCATTACCATTTATAGTAAGGCCATGACTCAATGGAGTCGTACGACTTGATGGAGTCGAAAGAGTAGATGGAGTCGAAAGAGTCCATAGACTCAATCGAATCCATCGAATCGATTTTTAGCCTGTAATTAAAAAGTATATAAAGGCCGTAAGTCCATTGAGGGAAAGGGTAGTTCAGAAGAGTTCGTACCAAGTTCTAATAAGTTCGAGGTAGTCCTAGTTAGTTCAAGTTCCAGTTAGTAACCTTCGAAATTAGAGTAGAAGTGTTAGCTATAGGACGTTGTAACCCCTTTGTACTATTTTCTTTTATTAAATAAAAACGTATACTCCCTTTGTCCCATAAGAAAATCCATCATTCTTGTAAAATCGATTCCTCGTAATAGTTTCTTGTCCCCGTAACCCTCGTTGCAAGCTAAAATTATAAATAATAAAATAAGAAATAAGAAAGAGAATTAGTACCCGATTTCTTGTATTTATAATCAATTACGTATTGATTATCGCCTTAATTACCTCTTTTATCGAACTATACCGACCCAGTGACCCGTATCCGTCGATCTCCGAATTGAGCTAATCCGGCCACCACCATGACCCTCGCTACAAGAATCAACGATTGAAAGTCGGCATCGAAACCCTATAAGCTACAAAAGAAAAGGAAAGCCCACGAAGATTAGTAAAAGACTCCTCTACCCAAAGATAAGAACAATAGGACGTATTAAAGCTAATATACTTATCTTAATCCCAACCTATCAGTAACAAGACTCTCCGAACATTGAGACCTGGACCAAGTCTTTCCACACCTCTTTCTACCTACCAGTTCAAGGTTTAGAAGTCTTGACTGGTACTTAAGTAGAGTTTTAGTTGAGTACAGGGGTAATTAGTAATTACATAGGAAACCCCTGCAAATCGGAACTTCACAACGTGCACTTTTGGTGCCTAATTTAAGTAGTCCGCCCACAGGTTCTACACTAGCTGCTATACCTGCAACCCACACGGGTATTGCCTATTTAAAACCCTCTGATCTAAATATACGAATCCACCAATTAAATTGCCAAACAGCCTTAGGGCTAATTTACCCCGCAGGCATCCAATACCAGTCAAGCAACTTCGTCCCATTTCATTGTTTTATGCTCCTGGATTTTCAGTACCACGCAGTCCGATATTCGAATCACGAGGTACATCCCTTGCCCTTGTAAGGTTTGTTCAGATTCTGGCACCGACCTTATTTATGGTAGCACCGTCAGAGATCGTAATCTACCTCCTTACTCGGGACTTCCAAAATGGGTTTCTGTTTTTCTGGTTCCGATATACGTAATTATAAATGAGAACAGATAAAATTCAATCGCAATTGATATTCAATACTAATGTATGTGTACAACCACATACGTATTAAAAGTGATTACACTGCATAAACACAGATGACATAAGAACTAACAATAAAATAAAAATCTAGAAAGTAAGAAAGTATAGTATACGAAATTATAAATAAGAACAGTCGTAACAATGTCAATTACAATCGCAATTGTATGATGTATGTGTCTAACATTGCTCAAACTATGTGTGTACAACGTTACTGAAGTCGATAATTTAGAAAGTATTTATTTTCAATGTACCATTGCACAGCATGTCATATTTTACTGGCTTATGCCTAAAAATAATATATATACATAATAACATTTCCTCATGTGTTATCTTGGTTTTGTGTATAAATTAAAATATATTAATGTATATAAGAAATATAAAGCATTCGTTTAGATTAAAATTTCTGACTGACTAAATGACCGAAAAATATAAACTAAAAAAGGGCAAAGAGGATTTTGGAGATTGGGAAACATTATATAAAGATGTATTAAGCCATTATAATATGAAATTCATACCAGAATCATGACAAACATATGTAGAGGTATTGTAAATGTAAATATGTTATGTAAAGATTTTTGAAAGTGCTTTGGTTATTAACCTCAACGAATTTTTTGCAAAGCAAAATAATGAAATTGAAGTAAACGTTATTTGTATTTATGGTGATGTAGTTCAGCTTTCGAATAATCTCGAAATTCAAAACTTAAAATGTTGTGGAATTATTTTAATTGCCGCAAGGTGATTTGAAGTCAAACAAAGATGCCAAATTTTTGTTAAATATAATGAAGAGAAGCATTTTCAATTATTGATATATGCTATGGAGATGCCATTAGAACTTAAAATCATTAAAAACAATCAACAAAAGCTTCCAATGCAATTTAAAATTAATAGACCAACAAATATTGGTGGATTAATTTCTCTAATGCAATTTAAAATTAATAGACCAACAAATATTGGTGAATTAATAATAGACCAACAAATATTGGTGGATTAATTTCTCTAATGCAATTTAAAATTAATAGGCCAACAAATATTGGTGGATTAATTTCTCTACATAGTGGAGAATTTATGGACATTTCTATTTTTGATAGTATAATTCTTCGAAAAAAACCGTTTTCTAAAATATTGAGATTTTTCTGCAAATTGCAATCGCTTTATTTTATGATGATCATGAAGTTACACGATCAATTCTCACATGGATTGTCAAAATCAGTGAACAATTGAAAGACAGAGAAGAAAAAGAATTTGAAATGGTAAAAAAATTATATCATCATGCATCAAGAATGCTTGAACAATTAAATGCCTTCATTGAAAGGGAAGAAAGTGAGTTTACTTTGGTTCCTCAATTTGATATGGAAACGTATGAAGAACATTTTAATTGCTTAATGAAGTTTGCAGAAGACTATGAAAAACAATATAAAGATATTCTAAAACAAGAGCATATTGATAAACAAAAGATTGAAAACTTAAAAAATAAGCTACTGGACCATAAGGATATGACTGAAGTGCATAAATATTTAGAAGAAGTAGAAAATAAACAATTTGAATTGTCACAGAATGTGAGAAAGGAAATTGGAAGAAAGCTCCAGGTATGTTTTATATTATTTTTAGTAAGAATTTCAAAAAAATCAATTTTTTAAAAAGAAAGAAAAAAATAGGAAAGAAAAAACCATACAGTAAATGCATTTGAGGAACTAGAAAATGGAATTGAAGAGTGATTGGATCAAAAAATTGCTGCACAAAAAGAATTATTCTTTGCTGTTCTTGATTTATCTTTAAACATTGGTAAAGTTGTTATCCAGCCTGGAAGTGTACTTAATTTTGTTGATACAATAAAAAAAGTGTCCGAATCAGTTCAAAATGTTCTAATGACTATGGATATAAAACGGATTAAAGACTTGGCTAATATAACTAAAGATGAAAATGTAAAACATGATCTGGAACTAGCTAAAGACCTAAATAGCAAGACTGAAGAAATTAAAAAAATTACAAATGAACTAAAAGCTAGTCGCAATAAAGCTGATGAACTACATAATTCGACAGAGAAAATGAACAAAGAACTCGAATCTTTTGGTCCCGAAAATCTTAAAAATAGGTAATCTAAATTGTCATGATATGCTAAATTATCAAAATTATTAAATATAAATTTAATAAATTGACCATGATTTCTATTAGGCTTGAAAAGATCCAAAAGGAATCATTTTAAGTACTCATTGGGGAAATATTAAAAGCAGTATTAACAAACTGCATGAATCTATAAAAGTATTTATGCGCATTCCCTTATCTCGTACAAGTCTGGTTAAACTCAAATTGATGATTACTAATTAAAACTCAATTCTACAATTTTGATAGCCAATCGAACCAAATATTAAAGGTGCAGAAGAATACTTTAATTCATTAACCGAGCTAATCGATTTTATTGACGCATACATTAAAGCCAAAATTGATGAAAACAAAAGATCTAAAGAACTTTCAAACATTCAAAAGCAATTAGAAATAAACAATAGAATAAAAGAACGACTTGAACAAAGGATAGAATTAAAAGTTAAATCACAAAATGATGAAATTAAACTTCTGCTATTCGAACAATATTAAGTATTGTATGACATTATTCATGGAAAAATATAGATATGCTTACGAATATCGTTATCTATTAAAATCCAATTTGAAACTTTCAGCTATTGAAGAATTTAATGAAAAAGATATTATGAGAAAGATTCAAGATCTCAATAAAATCTCTAATAATAATAGACCTCAAAAAAAAAGGTCTATTATTAAATTTAAGGAAAAAAAATATTATTTATGAATTTAAACAAAATAAATCAGTTAAAATTGATATTCTACCGGATTACGAAGAATTAAATAAGTATACTCGTCTAAGAATTCATGCATTTAGAGTATATTTGCAAGGAGTTGGATCTACAAATGATCGAATTGCTCTTCATATTAATCATTCTGATGATTTTTATGACAGAGATAAAAACAATAAAATACATCATTTTAAATCAAAAGATAACAAAAGGGAATTTGAATACATAGTATATGAAAATTATTCTCCTAATCTTAATATAGACCAAACCTACATAAAATCTGATAACATATATTATGATGAAACGGATAAAAATTATCATTTTACTCCAACGCCATTTAGTCAATGGGAAATTAGTCTTAATACAAATACTAATTTGTCCGAATTGGAATCAATTAATATTCATTTTGAAGTATATTATTATGTGATTTAGGGAAGTAACAAAATAGTTAGTTATAATTTATAAAGGTCTGTGTTGTTGTTATGCATTAACAAAGGAGTGAATAAAAATTTTCTTTTTTTTTACCAATTTTATGGTTTAATTTTCTTTTAAATTTAGGTCGCTGATAATTATGTTAAAGCTTTATTTTAAAATCGTATCTGATTTTTTACTTTTTACCGTATAGTCGCGCAGGAACGTTATTTCGAATTTTGGCCCGAATTAAGCTTAATGTAGGCCGAAAATCGAAATTAAACCCCTGCGCGTTAGTGTTCCGCAAAAAGATCCGGGTCCGGTCCGTTGACGGACCGAGTTCGGACCCTTGATTTATCAGAATCGATACGGGTTCGGACCCACACAAAGATCCGCCCGGATAATACCCGGTCCGGTCTTATTAGATTGCTGTCAGTTTTTTATTAATAAATTAAAAAATAGAAAAAAAAATTTAATAATTTATACTTAAATATATTTTATACAGCATTACTGTATATTACTGTAATTTATAAAAAATAAAATTTTGGTTAACGAAAAATCATTCGGCTAATTTTTATCAAGTGTCCCAGAATTAATGAAAACAGCTGTAATCGTTTTTTTTTTCTTTTTATAGTGAGGACACTAGGACTTCGTCAACTATCGCTATAGCAATAGAAATTTTGAAATTTCACGGATCCGGACCGGACCCGGATCTAAGTGATGCGAGTTCGAGCCCTAATTTTAGATCCGGATCGATGTTCGGACCGGGTCAGGACCTTTAAAAATACCCGCCCGGGTCCGAATCATGCTGCGCGTTATTTCTCGACTATACGGTAGTATCCTTTAGATATAAAGTTCAAATGTAATTTCCTTCATATTTATTTTCTTTGTAAAGAAGTTCAATTGAGTTTCAAATAAAGATAGAGGTATGGCCTCACCTTGATATTAAAAATTTTTTTTTTATTTTCTTTTACATGATCATTTCTCAAAATCGGATCATATTGCTTTCCCAACGAACGCTTTCCCGACGTGTCAAAATCCGACAAGTCACCTGAATTATGTTAGGGTTAGGTCAGATCTGGTCAATTTCTGTCGGGATTTTATTCGGGAAAGTGTTGTTGGGAAAATGATAGAGACCCTCTAAAATGATATTATACGGGAATACAAGTTCAGACAAACATACCTTAATTACACCACGTTAAGATACTTTATATTAGTACATAATTGATTAAAAGAGCGAGAGTAGTGACTTGACTCGTCAACTCGTGACTCAAATGATTCGAATTTATCACTCCTCGAATCATTAAAAGTAATTTGCATTAGCAAATGACAGTGACCGGGAAGGATCCTATGACGAAAAATTTTGTAAAACACAACTACTTATAAGTTCAAAGGTCGACATAAAAGTTTCGTCTGGACTACTTTAAAAAAAGATGATAACAGTTTGACTACGACCTAACAAATTATCATGGATGATGGAAAGGATTGCGGTGGCGAATCATGATGGTTCAACAATTTCAAATCTAAATAATCATCTTGTTTGCAAGCATAAGATATTGAAAATAATTCTTGCTGACCTAGTGATAGTATTAAAAACCAATTTACTAGAACTGAAAATGAATATGAATTGATTTGGCAGAATTTAATTTCGACAACTCGTAAAGTTTAGTGGATGAAATGCTGTTTTTAAAGAGAAGTATGGATTTATTCGATACAATATTTCCAGTTTATGAATAAATATATGTTTTGTACTGTATCTGCTTGTAACTGCTTTGCAACTTGTAATTTGAAATATCAGAAATTTGCATTTATAAATAAATAAATATATTTGCTTTTGTAATACATCTACAATAACTAAATAATTAATCTTTGTGATTCGAATAATTCGAATAAAGTAATTCGAACATATGATACGAGTACTCTTCTGAGTTTAATTTGTGAGAACGAGTTTACACTCTGAGATATATTTCTGTTGGATTAAAAAATTTTGTAAAAGTCATTCGATTCTCTTGTTAATAAAAAAGTTTGGCTAAAAATAATAATGAGTTTAATTTATTTAATTTTACAGTTTAAAAATACAGTTAACAGAAATAACAATACAAAATTATTACTATCTTTTAAATTTTTTGAAACAATATAAAGTATAACTTAAAAGAACTTTAAAATTTCATTAATATTTTTAAAAGTACAAGTACTATATTACTTCCGACATGGTATCTCTTACCAATTTTGCAAAATTTTCACTATTTCGCATTAATAAAACATCATCGTTTAAAGTATTATTTTTTACTTGATAATTAATATTATTAATATTAGATGAATCATCATTAAACCGAACTTCCTGATTATCAAAGTTATTTTTGATAATTTCTTCTTCAATAATCGTAACATCTTTATCATTATACATATATTTAACATATAAAATAGCTGCTAATTCTTTACAAAATTCTTGTAATACTATAAAAGCATTTACGAAATTTGTAAATTTCGCAAAAGGATTTATAGTATTATCTTTATAATGAGCAGAAGTTGGTTCGCTTGTTAAACTATAAATAGAAGTTAATTCAATAGATTTTTTTGATGACACAGTTGATGGGGTACGACTATGAGTAGGTGATGTAAATATAGGTGATACTGGTGTACTACTTGAAATACTCGTGGATCTACTACTTCTATGAAATGACATTCTGGCAGAACTGCTCATTCCACGTCTTTTTGCTAATTGAATACGTGTTTGAAAGTTAGGAACTTTTGATGCTCCTAATTTTGCATCTGATGCGATCTGTAATGCAGTATTAAAAAAATTTAATAAAATACTCTGTAAATACAGTAATACTAACGCTAATAATAGAATAAGCATAATTAATTTTAATAGTAAAGTTATATTTTTAATCTTACCTTTTCCAGAATGTCAACTAAACATTTTCGATCATTTAGTTTTAAACTTGAATGAATATCATTAATATTACTACTAACATCATCGTTTGAACGAAATCCACCGTACAATAACCAATCAATTCTTTTATCTGGTATACAAGCTAATTTACTTATTATATTTGTAAGCACCAAATTTCTTTCCATTGGCATCTCAAGAAAACTTTCTAATTGTTCAAATATCATAGTTATAAAAATTCCATCAAAAAATTTATTTCGTACTTTGGTATTAGAAGAGGACGGAGATGAAGGTATAGTAGGATAAGGATTAGACCAATGTTCACATGCTAAGGAAACCATTTGAACTTGACTTTGAGCATCCAAAAAATAATCTTCGTAACCAAATTCATCATCTAATTTTTTAGCCAATTCCACAACCAATGATATTGAAGTTGGTGTTGATGGTTGATTTTCTTGCGGCATCAACGAAAGTAACCTATGAAGCAAAGCTTTCGAATTTTTTTTATCATATGGTAAATATTTAATAGAATTATCATTCATAATAGTATCAAGATCGGTCAAATTACGAAATACTAGATTATATAACCCAAACTGATTGAATGACTCTAATATAGAATTAAATAATTTTAGAGTAGCTAAAGAAAGCCTATCTTCAGAACTGGCACCCCTTTCTATTAATATTTCTCTTAGTGAAGCCATTTGAGTAGTTTTCTTGGCATCCATATATTGTTGCGAAAGTTCATCAGGAGCTATTTCAGGATCAAGGGAAGTACCTAAAAGTAAAGCAAGAATTCTATCTAAAATTGGATAAAACTTGATGGACTTTATAATTTCTGTAAGGTAACTTGTTGCAGCGGTTGCTTGATCATCCATTCTGAAATATGATTTCAAGATTATATAACAATCAATCAATACTTTGTTAAAAATTATGTCCAACAAAATACTATTTACAGTACTATATACTTACGGACTGAGTAATGCTGGTATGATAGAATGTTTAAAAAAACCATTTATTATGACGTCAACCAATTTTGGAATTATAGTCTATGATAAGTGATATCGAATATAAACAATAATAATTAAATTTTAATAAACAAACAAAATAGACGATAAATATATAAATTCATCATACCTCACAATCCATTTCACAAATCTTATTAACGAATGCCCATAATTCAAAGAATTCTTCGATAGTAGCTTCAGAACTTGTATTAAACTGTTCTGTATCACTATTTATTTGATTACTAGAATTACTATTCACAGAATCAGAATATTGTTTATTATCTATTTGATGACCAGAATTACGTCTTGAATTTCTTCCAGAATCAAAACCTTGTTTTTTAGGAAATTTCCAATTGGTTAAAGGATTTGTATTATTTGCATTTGTAATCACAATTAGACTGTTTGTGTTTGGTAATGCAGCAAATGCAATCTTTAACTGAAAATTCTATTTAAATAATTCGTTAGATTAATTAGATTAAAAATATTTTAGTAATAAATAAATAATAAACAAAAACTTCGTACCAAACTTTCAAAGAATTGTGCTTCATTTAATAAAAAAGAGCAAAAACATTTATCATCTTTACATAAGAGAATGATCATGGATAATGCTTCTCTAGACACACGTCCAATTTGCCCTGGAATATTTATATAATTCAAAAGTATAGAAAACATTGGAAATTCGGTCTAATTTTAAAAAAAGATACAGTACGTATAAAGTTAAATAATTTACCGATAATAAAAAATAATAATAATAATAAAACACACCTTATCTTTATCATTTTTAAAATACAATACAACCAATTCAGGTAGAATGATTACATGTCTTATAACAACGTGAATTAATTTAACCAATTCTTGTTTCAAAATAATATCATCTTCATAAATTTCACATAATAAAGATATTAGTTGTTCAAGTGGATTGTGCATAGCAGAAAGTAATAATGGTTGAATACATGTTACAAAATGTGTAAAGAATTTGACCACTTCAATTCTTATAAAAGACTAACATATCGTATTGTAATGAAAAGATGATAAATACTGTATATGATAAAAAAAGGAATACGTATGAGAATAAAAAAAATATACATACATCATTGTTTGCATAATTAACCAAACAAAGTAAAACGTTATTTTCCAGAATAAAATCAATACAATGTCGGTTTGCCAAATGATTAGATGACATCCGAATCCTAATATCTTCTTCTTTAATGTATCGAATCATATTTTCAAGATGATTAGAAAGTTCTTTAGAAAAAAACTTTGATTTCGAAAAATCTATTATTATGTTTAAAAAAAATATATATATATTAAATATATAATAAGTTTATAATTTTAACCATTTATTATAGAGAAGAAATGTAAGTGTATATATATATATATATATATATAGATTACAAATATACACAACACTACAATTTAATCTACTAAATAAGATCTTATTCTTAAAAAATATAAACCCACATTTACGATTTTTAAAATCATTTTTTTATGAAAACAATAAATCATGCAATATTTAGCTAACAAAAAGAATAACATTTAAACGGTATTAATTACCTTTATTTTTAGAAGAATTGTAAAAACTTTGTATACACTTCCATTCTTCTGCTAATTTTTCGACTTTGGTTTTTATGTGAGGTACAATTATTTCAACAGCATTATTCATAACTTTTGATAGAAACATCTTATCTAGTTCTGTATGTGCAAGATTTAAATATGCATAATTTTATGTTAGTCACATGAAAAATACGATGTATTGTAAATAATAATTTGTGAAAAAATTTTAATAAACATACGTATAAATGCTATACTGTAAATATCAAACCTCGTTAAGTTTAAAAAAGAATGTGTTCAAATAATTTTATGAATAATTTTATGCAGGGCGATTTCTATCATTCCTTTTTTATGCTAAGGAAAAAAAAGATTAGCATATGACAGTCCTTTACGTTTCATTTTTTATATGTGTTTTTGTGTAACTTGTCTATTTGTCACTTTATACTTATACCTATATAGCATCCATGTCACGTTGGTTGCATTAACAGAATTTTTTTGTGGGTGATCTACCTACGTACGTTCGACGACAATTATTTTCGTGCCCCAAAATTTCATGCCCCTAACGTTATCTAGTGGTTTTAGTAACGACAAACAATGAGATTATTGTAAAAATTAACGTTGATTGTTGATATATTAAATACAATAGTAACATTAATACTTTTTTAAATATAATAAATATATAGTGTATATCTCTAGTAAAAATTGATTCAATAACTGATAAGTACTAGTTATCCGTTGTGTTTTGATTGATAACTGATTATTCACTAGGACATTTACTATGAAAAATCAGGCATCAATCACTAGAACTCGACTGATAACTAAGTTATCCGATATGTCTGACGTAAACATCGAACGATTTTTGTGTAAGTTATTCGTTCACCCCCTAATACAAATACACATATTTTCATCACCTCTTTAAGAGGTGATGAAAATTTGTGTATTTGTATTAGGGGGTGGCCGAATAACTTACACAAAAATCGTTCGGTGTTCACATAAGACATGTCGGATAAGAACTATTTATGTTGACATTCCTAAAAAAAAGTCGGATATCTAGATGCTATATTACAGCTATTTTCTTAAATTCTGGACCACCCTAAAAGAAATTTGCGAAATCTATTTGGCCGAAATCGATTCTCGGTTTTACACAACATATATAAATGCATAATTCATATGTATCGTTAATTCATCAAATATTTAAAAGCTTGTCAGTCAGTAATTGCCAAACACTTGGGTGTTAACAGGTCTTTTGTGATTCGAGTTCACCAACAACTTCAAAAGTATGGCTGTATTGAAAAATTATCATCACTTTAAATAAAAATTATATAGGAAAAACTTTACTATGAACTTTATTATAATCATCGTCGGCAAATATCAATAAAACCTTGACCTCTTATTTCAATTTGTGTTACATTTTTTTCGAATCAATCCTGATCGTATTTAACCTTTTTTTTATTTTTATTAGTGCCTGCTCGTATAATATGGGGTATTTCGTATTAAAAAGGAAATTTTCAAAATTTTTTATTTGATTTTGAATGAATATAAGATTGTTGCATTGCATTATAAGTTGCCAAAGCTAATTATATAAAAAAAAAGATTCACAAAACGAACCTGAAGTAAAAAATTTTGTTTTTATTTATAGATCATTAAATTCAAAGATGTTTATTAAGAAAGTTCAATTTATGTTCAAAATTTTTTTAGTGAAGATCTATTAATTAACAAGAATAGTTTTTAGCATAAAGTTTTATATCGTACATATTGGACAAAGCAGAAAATTAATAAAGAGTTGGCATTGTGAATGTAATCTCAACAATGTGCTGTAATAGTAACACAAAAATGTTTTTTGTATAATGAAATCAATAACTTATCGACTTCGGCCGAATAGACTTCAGCAAATTTTTTTAGGGTATCCAGATTTATGAAAACGGAGATATTTTCATTAAGTAACTAATTATTAATTAATATAGAAGGCATAGCCAGAGCTTATGTGTATTTACAATTATTAATACGCATATTATTTATTTCATTATTATATATCTAGAAATTACACCACTTGTAAGTTAGAATGATTTTGTTTACCAGAGTGTTTGTTGTGATACAAGGTTTAATCACCAAAACCTACTCTTAAAAAACATATAAATAATAATAATCACATGCCATCAAGAATTCCTATACTTTCGACTGGTTTGCTACCGAACATCTTTGATAACCTTTCGGTAATCTCTCGTGTATTAATCGCCTTGCTGGTGTACATGTGATCTGGATGCTTTGAAGATTCGATATTTGGTCTGTTCAAGTCAGCTTCTTCGAATTAATTCATAATAGATTCCCTATTCATCCATTCAAATATTTGTTCTGAACTTTGATTAGCATTAGGTCGTTTTTCAGGATCAGAATCCATGCATCGCATAGCCAATTCTACATAATCTTTCGGTATACTAGAATCAAATTTAGGACGTTCTCCTCGACAAATTTTAATAGATAAATTAATATCAAAATTTTGACCGTCGTAAGGCCTCTGTCCCATCGCCACCTCCCACATTATTACACCAAACCCGTAGATATCGGCTTTTTGCGTTAACCGTTCACCTTGCAAAACCTCTGGAGCTACATATGGCAAAACACCGTAGATCTCAGCCGTTGTTTCATCTGCTTTCTTAGTTAATCCCAGATCTGAAATGCAAGCATCATAAGAGGCTCGTTGCAAAATATTTCCGCTGTGAAAATCTGCGTGAATGTATCCGGCATCATGCATATCCGCTAGCTCCTCTGAAACTAACCGAAGTGTTGCTAATTTATCACGCCATATAAAATTTTGATAAAAATTTCTCATATAGTTTATAAGGTTTCCGTTTTCAAAATACTCATATACCATCATATATCTGTTTTCTGCTTGAGTCAAGCCGTATATGTGAAGTATCGCACCTTGAATTCTTGAATATTTCATACATCTCATATGAGTTTCAAATTCTTTTAATCCAACATATTTTAACGCAACTATACTATTTGATTTACGTTTATCAGGTTTCTCATATTTACTTCGTATACCATCCAACTATGTTGCCTTATTTACAGTATTGAATCCTCCTTTGCCAATTTCTTCAATATTTGCTAACCTATCAAATGAAATCCATTCGATAATATCATCAAAATCATCAGCGACAAGTTGAAATTTTTTCAAAAAATCGTCAATCTCTTTATTTTTGCTTGTCCAATTTTGAATATACAAATCAGTATCGCACACTATACACCAGCTAGTATTTGTATTAACTTCATTACAATTTAAACATTTCCCATTCTCTTTATAGTCGCGATTAAGAAAATAACCATTATAATTTGCTCTTTTTCTAAATACTTTGAATTTATCTTCATCCTGTCTTGTACCATATCCAAATTTATAGCATAGAGCAGTCTTGAGAATTCCCATTTCGTCACCAGCCTCTGCTGATTTCAAGAAATATTTGAATGCTTTATCTCTATTCTTCTCAATGTTAATGCCTAAATGATAAAATTCTGCGACCTGAAACATTCCCTGACCATCGCCCATATTCGCAGCTTGCTGATAATACTCAAATGCTTTACTTAAATCTTTTTTAACACCGAGTCCGTATTGATAACACCATCCAACATACAACATTCCTTCAATATATTCGAGCCTAGCGGATTTTAAATAGTATTCAAATGCTTTCTCGTAATTATTCTCATTGTTATACTGCTTTCCAAGTTCGAATAATTTGCTAGCGTCCTCCATACCGATAGTTTTTTTTTAAAACAAGAATTCCGTATGTACAGTACGTACAGTACGTCCGTATATGTTAATATCCAGTTACACAATCGTTGTAGTACGTACGTAGTGTATGGTTTTGCGTTCGTACGCAAAATGATTGGATGCGTTGGTAATACAAAATTCAGCTGATCTAAAGTCTAGACTAGGGTGTCCAGGATTATGCGATGCGATATTATGCCATTTTTTCGCATCGCATATGCTTCACATAATTAAGAAAAAAGGCATAAAGCACGTGTGTGAGATTTGATTGGCGGAAGCATGTGTTTTGATGAAGTGTGAATTCCGAAAACTTTCGCAAAAAAGTTCGAAATGTTCCGAAAAATTGGTATACTTGACAAAATCTAATTAAGAAAATGCATAATTCGCATCCATCGCATAATTGACCTTTGTGAAATCGCATAATTTACCCAATCGCATATCATAATTCTGGACACCCTAATCTAAACCAAAGCACTTTTGCAGTAACGTGACCATCACGTGGTGTGGCGTATTCGGATCAGGGACCCGTAAAAATTGGTTTGTATAGTTGCAAAAAATGTTTTGGATTATAGCAAAAAATGTTTTTTATTGCGTTATAAAATTTAATCAATATTTTGATTAAAATACGGTAAGTTTCGTAAAATTCACTTTTGCAGATACTTGATATCATATGATCGTGGCATTTAAATCGTAACAAAAAAAAAAAAAAATCAGATTCTATAATAAAAAATTTTAAAATTTGTTATATAGCTTTTAATATCTGATATGTATATAACAGATTTATAATAAATTTTCATATTTAAATTCCGTTATACGCCTATTCCGTTATACACATGTCCATTATATACATATCAGATATAAAGTTTTAAAAATTTACCATCTTAGTTTATGCTAGTTTATTACGAATGTACATTATCTATTTTTTTTAAAATACGCTTAGAAGTTGAAATTTTGCTAACGTAAAAAATAGATTACTGTCTTTCACGTGAAGTTGCACATGCCAATATGAAATATGTTTGGTGGATTAAAATAATGATAATACCATATGATGTTACACTGTATATGCTAGTTTTTTCCTAATAATGCTAGAAACGACTACATACGTACGAATGTTAAAATTTTATTTTACCAATATTAATACTATAAAGTGCTAGCAAGTACTGTTTATAAAGGGTCTGTACTTTATAGTAATAAATAAAATTTTCACATGATAATTATTCTGTAAACTGTTTTATTAGCATTACCAATGTAATATTTCAAACAGTCATATTTTACATTACACAATGCACATTTAAATTGGTAAATCAAGAAACTTAGATGCCAAAAAAGAAAGCTGTAAATTGATGAGTTAACTTTTTTGGCATCACACATACAAATTCAAAAACATCGCTTACAACAATAATTAATCAGTAATCAATGCATATATATTTTCTTTGAGAACGAGTTACCCAATTATGGCCAACACATCCACAAATCTTACAATATAATTTTTGCTTTGCCTTTTTTAGCTGCTCATCTGCCTGTCATATTCTATTATTTCCCTTAGGCTGACCTTTACCTTTATGTGGATTTATTAGCTCTTTTGGATTTATCTCTATTTGACTATTTATTCTAGCTTCACTAACATCACTATCATTATCACTATTAGAAGATAAATCTTCCTGGTGATTGTTTAAATACTTGTCAAGAATAGATATAAAATTATAATCATGTTCAAACAGCTACTATCAAAGCCACTCTTGCCTTGTACCATGCTTTCCTATACAGTTTATGTTCATCTATAGTCTTGCGGTTTACATTTTGATTTCATATGCAGAGCCTTCAATTAAAGCATTAAGATGGGGAATTGAACTATTCCAATCTATTGTTTCTAATTGTTCGATCTCAAATTTTTGTGCAATGAGAAATGGTTCTTGTGCTGGATCATTGCCATTTTCTTTATACCATTGTAATCTAATGAGCTTAATATAAAATTTGCAACTTATGTATATAACATTATTGAAAAAAGTGGCAGCAAACAATTCCATGATTACAATAGTCAAAGCAAGAACATAAATGACTTCCATCATTTAAGAGTATTACAAAATGCTACACTTTATTTGAAACAATATGTCAAACTCCTCATATTTTTACAATCTTGTTTGTATCAACCAAATTAAGAATTGACTTGGCAATAATATCAAAATCTTGATTTTTACATATAAGGTATGATTATTTAGATTTATCTATATTATACATATGAACAATTTAATGTGAAACAAAATCTTATTATTATTACTTATAGTTAGATATCTCTGCAATTCATTTTGAGCCACCATTATAGCATGATATTGAAACAATTACTTTACTTAATCCTTTTGAATCTTCAATATTTTCACAGTTATATACTTGTGTATTATTTTGCAAATGTTTAAAAGAATAATATCAGCTGTTGCAACCAGAACTGCTTTAGGAACAGAAGAACAAAGTAATGCATACTTAGTTTTTTTGTTCTCTTTAAGAATACATGCAATTAATTTCTCTACAAGTTCTAATATAGTCATATTGGAATTAAATATCAACCTTTTAACTTTTGAATTGTAATTTCAACTTAGGAAGTAGATAATATCCCTGCTGTTAATAATTTAAGTACAATGCTTTTGCCCATAATTCTTTATTAGCATAAAGCCATTGCAAATAATTAATTATATTTTCATTATTTTATTTTTTAAGCAAACATTTCTTTTAATATTCAAATATTATAAAAAAGTTAATCTGTTGCACTTCAAAGTAATCTTTAACAAACTCTTTATATTTGTCTCTAAAATGATTTTTTAGATTAAGAGAAATATTTTGTGCAATATGAAACATGCAGTTAAGATGTTCATTGAAAGCAGGATCAGAATTAGTAAATTGACTTAGAGAGAAGTTCCATTTATTGCTTTTTTAATTTACTGTAATATCCAGCTATGTGCATCTTTTATTTTATTATCTGTTAATGTCTGAGCCACTAATTGAGAAGATAAATAATTATCAACCACCAAAAAAAGCAAGAATACCATCTCATAACAATTAGTAGCACTGGTATTATTTAAAACAATGTTACCAAACATTAGCTATTGTTTAATTTGATTAGAAAATATATACTGCTACAATCAGGGATCATTTTCTTTCTTATTTAACAATTTTATACCATTTGCTGGTATTATATTTGTCTGATTATGCAACTTTGAATGAAATCATTAAATTACTTGTTGTAACACTTGCATATAGACTTTTACAAAATATTTCTTTTTAAGAGCTTTATGAATCTGCTAGGGGCTACAATTTATTTTTTTTACAAAGAACTTAATGTCCTCAGTCATCTCCTTTATAAATGCTACATTTTTCTAAAAGTTGTAATGAGCTTGTACAAGGGCATAATTTTTATATTTATTAACTAGATTTGCAATATATACAGTTTTAAAAGGATTTTTTTTTTTAGGGCATAACAGATTTATTTGCCATGTACATTCTACATATTTAGTGGTAGTTTCTTTTTTTGAATTCTTGTTTTTGTTGCTCAGGTTGTCCAAAATGCTCATAAACAATTGTATATCTTCAGATATCCTATTTTTAAAATTTCAGTATAATAAAAAAATGTCCTAAACCCTTCTCTTCTTTTATACTTTCTGAGTTCACTTTTAGTCAAGAAACATTTTTTCTACTTGCAATGTATAGTATTATTGTATTTATTTAGATATAATGTATTACTAATAACTTCATATTTTGTATAATTATTAGTATACAGTCCACTGAATTTATTATCTCCATAATTCTAGTTATGAAATATTAGAAGTTCTTCCTGGTAAGACCTAAATTCACTATAAAGTTATTTTCACTTTCAAATTGATTTCTAAAATCAAATTGATTATTTTCATATAGCATATCAATTTTGTTAATTGCATTATTCTACCTAGAGATCATTAAATTTACTGGAACTCTTTTATAATAGGTGCTTTTAGGATTTGTTAGATGAACTCTTTCATTGTAGATTCTTTTAGAATTTGTTATATAAACTCTTTTATAGTAGGTATTTTCAGGATTTGTTATCTGAACTCTTTCATAGAAGGTATTTTCAATATTCATTATATTATACATTTGTTATTATATAATTTGTTGTTGCTGATGCTGCTTTCATTTATTGAATTATGAAATATCATGTTATCCAATCTGTTTTGTAAGCAAATTTGTTGTTAATATATTAAAGCTAGTTTGGTTATGACCAAATTGCTTTTTTAGTAGTATTGTATAAGTGAAAAATAGAAAGTTTGTACCAATCCAATTTGTATAAAAATTTATTTTTAATATATTAAAGCTGGTTTGGTTAGAGAGGTATCAAATATCAGGTGATTTTCTAGGAAGTAGTCAAAATTTTAAAAATTATCTAATATTTTTTATAAATAAAGGTAGGGTAGGCCTCTAATAAAAAAATCAGTTAATAAATGACATGGTCCTAATGATTATATCACTTTTAGTACAGTAGTAGTATTTTGAAAAATAGAAAAGTTTGTATTTAATCTGATTTTTATGTAAATTTTTATTAACGCTAGTTTGGTTACAATTATATTACTTTTTTAGTGAAAAATAGGAAAGTTTGTATCCAATTAAATTTGTATGCAATTATTGTTAATTAATATATCAAAGCTTGATTTGGCTATTGATTAAAACTGGCTTGGTTATTGATTAAAGCTGGTTTCATAATTGATTAAAGCTAGTTTGGGTTATTATTATATCAAAAATAGGAAAGTTTGGTTTTTTTTTGATCACGTTAATTTATTAATTGTGAATTCATTAATAATAAGAATTTGTGATCAATATTTACTAGTAAATTACTGGGATAATCATATATAGAAAATTGAACTTAGTTTAAAATCATAATTTCTATAATAAGATAAATACCTTGAAAACATAATATATAATCAAGTATTATAATACAAAATATAAATATAAACTAATAAACCAATTCTATTAAGCCTTGCTTTTATTTTTTTTTAAAATATATAGAATTCCTTTAGATTTAGTAATGTTTATTAATTTTCTACTAGTAGTTATAGTATACTTGATAATAGTATAAAAAAAACTTTTTAAAACTTGTAAACAAAATAAAGCAAGAGTAAAGATATATTGGATCACATGATAAATTTGTCATTTTATCCTTTTATGAGTTTTTACACTATGGTTATTAATTTCAGGTATTTTCCAGTTTTATATGTTCTTGTGCAGTAAAAGAAGATGTGAATATTTTGAATATTTAGGTCCTTTTGTCTAGAGTAAGTTTCTTTTTTTTGTTATTACTCATCTTGTAATGAAGTGTTCTGTCCTTCCCACCCTAAGGACAATGCAAGGACCTTACATTTTGTGCTTAAACACCATGACCATGGCTAAAATTGCAGTGCAAGACTCTCATAATGGTGATTAGGAATGATTGTTTTGCTTATTTTCTCAAAACCCACCTTTCCAAAATGCTATTTCTTTGACATCATAATTCTGATATCCATTTTTCTAAACAAGATTCATTTAGACAACTAGGTTGCCAATAATTTACTTCAACTAATAGTTTATTTCATCGATAGTTATTTCACTGACAAAGTAATTACAACCATTGTTATTAGGTTCAGAATAGAATTAGAGAGTTAAGGTTAGTGCAATTTTTAACAAAATTTTATTGGTGAAATGAGCTGTTAATAAAATAATTATAGTTGAAATAAACTTGTTGGCGAACTGATTTTTGGTGAAATAACAAAACTATTTCTGTTTTGTTAGTAAAATAGATCACTAGTATTATAACTTTAGTACATTTCACCGACAATTATTCACCGACACGTTCATTTTACCGACAGTTTATTTCACAGAAGCTCATTTCACCGACAAAGTAATTCTGGTCATTGTCGTTAGGGTTAGGGTAGAATTAGGTAGAATTAGGGCTAAAGTTAGGGTGCTTTTTGAAAAAAACTTGTCGGTGAAATGAACTTCGGTGAAACAAACTGTCGGTAAAATGAACTCGTCGGTGAGTATATGTCGGTAGAATGTTATGTCGGTGAAGTGATTGTCGGCGAAATAATACGAACCCGGGCCAACAATTACCAGTTTAGCCAACAATCCATGGACGTTTCTCTACCGCATGCAAACAACTCTCGGGAACAATCATTATCTCCAAGCCTCCGCTAAAAGGCTTGTAATTTCGGATGGCTTGGGTCACTGGAGTATTCTTGTGTTACCAAATTGCATTTAAGTCACGAGTTAAAAATTTTAACCGTAAAAAATTTGGATTAGCCAGGTTGCACATGATCTGCAAAGTGACCAATAGTGACGTAATATTTATTTATGTGATCACCAATAACATATTCATGACTTAATTAAGTCGAAACTAGTCCAAAATAAGAAAAAAATAATAATAAAACTATGACAATAACAATACTATGATATGTAATGTGATGAAAAATCACATTCGATGAACTCAAAACTTAAATTTAAACCATACACTCGTTCCACTTCTAATCCAAAATAGGACTAGAAAGCATCAAAAAAAAAAAGTATTAGTTCATTTAATTAAGAATTTATTTGCGTCCAATGAGAACTCAAAAGTTCTCTAGCTTTGGATGATTCCTATTTTTAGCAAGACTTTACCGAATCTAGCTCTATAAATATAATCGCACTTTCTTTCCCAGTTCGTAAAACAATAAGCAATCTCGGGATAATGAAATTTCATATCAATATATTAATTAAATACATTACAATTTTATATTAGAAATTTTAATTGCCTTTTGCCCGAATTCAGTTTACAAAACATGTAGAATGTGATATTAATTTGATTTTCGATGTTATTTTCTGGATAACTTTGATAAAATGTGGCTTATTAAACGCATTTTATCATTTTATCGGTGTTTCTAAGAGTGTGTGCTATACGTGCGTATATACGTACTGTGCATGTGTGCTGTGGAAGATGATTTCGTAACCAATTTTCAATTTTTCTTCATTCTTTAAATTTCAAAATTACATTGTTTTGCATTTGAAATGTCATCATTTCGTTTTTTCATGTTAGAATAATTCACAGCAAGTCATAGATGCTTCAGTGTCAGTAAATTACCCGCATATATTATTTTGCATAAGTAAATAAACTATTTTCAAAAAAACTTTATGTCCAAGACTTTAATGTTGTACTGCCTATAAACGAATTTTCTATATATATAAGTTGCTAAAATTCTTCCTTTTTTACATCAATTTTTCTAAACCTTGTTTATCATACAATTTTAAGAAAGCCATTTTATATAAACACTAATTACATAATTTACATCATAACGTAATGAATTATCAAGGTTTAAATTTAATTTTTCTTTTATGCTTAATAGCATTTTCTATTTATGGTGACGCTTATAATTTTGGAAAAGATATTGAAAAATGTTGTGAAAATCCTGGTGAAAGTCCAGGATGGACAAACTCAATTTATCAATTATCTTCAGTAAATACAATTTCACAAAGTAAAATTTCCACTGATAGCGATTGTTGTGCAGCATGTGTTAAAAATCCTAATTGCAATGGGTGGGCTTTTTCACAAAATGAATGTTACCTTGATGTCGATAAAAGCCCTTCACCTGAAATTTGTAATCCTTCTACAATTGATGAATCATCTTCTCAAGCACCTTACGAATCATCCGGAACCATTCGTTGTTATGAGGGTTGTAATCTTCGTCGTCAACATTTATGGTAGTGACCACAAGGTTAATAATAAAATTCCAAAGTGAATTTAATAGATAAAATAATTTTTTGCTAAATGATTATATTTCAATGTGTAATCATTATACCATACTTTCTTCGGCATACAGTGGATGTAATAGATTTAATTTAATTATGAATACACTTCTAAAGGCTTCGATTGCGTAGTTTAAATAGATTTTACAATAATGTAAAATGATCAAAAAATTGATTATTACAGTATAAGTGGTAATGCAGCTTTTTTCTTGTGATGAATTATTTTTATTTTATAAATTTATAAAAAAAAACTTGTTATATGATTATTATTATTATTTTTTATTAAATAGAAGTGTTCTTGTTTGTATAAATAAAATACTTTTACCAAATAAAAATTATATATGTAGTAAAAAATATTTTTTTAGATGCAAATAAATCTTTAATCTTTTGTCACTATATAGTGTGTAATTTGATAAGATTCTTTATATTACTTAAAAATAGAGCAACGACTTATTAATTTAGGGCTTGAGAATACCCTAAGTACAGTGGTCGTGGAAAAAATTCCGAAATAATTGTATACAAATAATACAAATCAAAAATGAATTAACCATTCTCGAAATACAACCATTAAAAATAATACAAATAAGCAATTATTTTGTTGATTTAATGCCAATTTTATGAATGGTCAATCTATTTCAATAATTTTAACCTTAAACGAGTGCTATGAACATTAACATTAAGTACAAATGGGAGAGCAGTACGAAGTAAAGACAATTGGCCAATTCAACTCTAACCATATATTAAGAATTCGAGTCTTAATAAACCGAGACGAAATTACAAGTCATTCAGTCTGTTGAATTGAGTTTCGCAGGGCATATTAAAATTAAAGTCGAATTCAAACAATAAGAAAACTAAGATAAGAATATGAAAGTTTTTATGTTTTATAGTTAAAGAGGACGTGGAACTTGTGATTTGACTTTATTCAATTTTAGGTTGATATACATTTAGAATTTTTAGAGCGTTACGCTGAATTTCCAGCGATACGCTAAGTGTCTTAGCGTGACGCCGAAAATTTAGCGTTACGCCAAAAATTTAGCGACTACCACTATTGAATTCCATTTTAGTATATCGTGGGAACAGATAAGGAATTTTGAATATTAAATTTTTAATTCGTTACAATAGAAAACGAATCAGCAATGCTTGAACTGTAAACGATCACCCATCGTGTAACAATATTTGGTGAACGATGTTACTATCTGTTTTGGGAAATCGAAATCTGAAGTTTTTGGTAAGGCAGAAGTAAAGCCTATAAACAAATGTCAAAAAATAAAGATACAGTAGACATCAAACTGAACATTCAAAACTCAATACGAACTCATTCTAACACTATTCAACAGTAAAAAAATTTTTTCAGTATATTTCCGTTATTTCTCCATACTTTTTGAAAATTCCACGAATCTGCAATCTGATCGGCAAAATCTAGGCAAGCCGAATAATCTCTATGATTATGGGAAAACATGGAAAGTGAAACACGGATCGACATTTTTTATAGGGTCAACGATGATATTAAGCAACTATCACCAGATTAACATGAAATCGTAAGATCAATAGGGGTTTCAGATCTAAGATTTAGGTTTCTGATTTCGAATTAAATCAGTGACGTATTTATTTCAAAATCAATGATCTATATACCCTAATTTTTATTTGTAAATTTATTTATATAACAGATAATAATGAATTCTTTTACGATCGTAAATTTTCTTTCGAAATTCTACCAAAAAAAAGTTTAACTCATTTCATTTTCTGATTTCAAAATTTCAAAACAGAAATAGGACTTTTCAACTCCTCTTAGGCTTGTAGATCAAATAGATCATCACATGCGAAATGATGCGAATTCTGACAAACAACGGCTAACCTTTTTTAGATGATTTTGAAACTTACTATATAGTATTCGTAGTATTCGTTTAAACAATTGGAAAAATGGCTTAGTCATCTTCAAACTTTATTGTATGATTTTCTAGATTTTTCCACGACCACTGTAAATACGTACATGCTGTACGTAAATGCATTAAAATGTCCTACCGCCTGTTGTGGAATTCGGAATTGCCTCTTCCGGTAATTATGTGCGATCGACCGCACAATTTTGTAAAATTGAAAAGTATAAAATACTCCCAATGTCCATCAAATAAAGCAAATCGTTTTAATAGAAGTTGGTTCTCTAATACTTTTACTTTTGACCATAAAACTTTGTCCCTAATAATCGAAAATCATATTATTCATTTCCTGGCTATATTCAATAAACTTAAGATTCTCATTTAATAAAAATAAAAGAAAATTGATCAAACATCCTTGTTAAAGATTTACTACGTAATCAATTTCGATATCACGTGATACTGTTAACGAAGTTCACGATCGATAATTACAAACCTAGCCTCCCTAAGAACAAGAACATTAATATTAGTGTTATTCAAAAGGAGTCAAGAACTATAAGAAATAGAAAAATACCTATCTAAACTCATAACCTGTGACCTCCACAGCACCAAGAAAACTTCCAAACTAGGACCATATTATCCCTCTGGGGTTTCACGCCTTATTAGCTAGTAGTGTTAGTGTATTATTATAGTGTAGTCATTGTTAATTATTGTTAATTGTAGAGTTCCTTTAGTCATCACTTTCTTATTCACCACTTCTTCAATACATACATACTTACTGTCGCAATTAAACTTTATCAATACACCTGTTTAATCTGAAATGGGATCAGGTCAATCAACTATCAATTCGTTTGATTTATCAAACAAAGTCATTATAATTACCGGCTCTACAAATGGTTTGTCTCTTTTATCAGAGCAAAAAAAGTTTTTTTTTGTATAATTACTATAATAACCTATTTTTCTTTTTAGGAATTGGTAAAAGTTTAGCCCGAATAATCTCTTCATATAATCCAAAACGTTTAATACTTCCAATTCGTAACAGAAAAAATGGTGAACTTCTCCTTGAGTATATTAAAGCATCTAAGGATGGAAATGTTGAATGCATTGAATTATGGGATATGGATTTGGCAGATTTACATAGTGTAAAGAATTTTGCTGATAAGTTTATTAAAGAAGTTGGAGAATTACACTACTTGTGGAATAATGCTGGTGCGTATAATTGAATTTCTGTTACACTTATTGTTTTTAGGATTTACTTTGTAAATAAAAATAGGTACCTGTAGTGAAATAGCGAAAACAAAGGACAATTTTGAACAACAATTCCAGGTAAAATTCAGTTTAAAATTATTCGTTTCTTTTTTTTTTTTTTACTCATTTAACAAAATTCTTTTAATACTTTAATAATGATTTCAAACAAGGTTAATCATCTTTCTCACTTTCTCTTAACTTCCCTTCTGATCTCAACCATAAAAAACTCGGCAACACCAGAATCTCCATGTAAAATAATTCATACAAGTTCAAATATACAAAAATTTGGTAAAATTAATTTGGATAATCTTAATGATGAACAATCTCGTAGTTTATTTGAATTATATTCGAATGCAAAGTTAATGGTTAGTATAATAATTAGTGCATTTAAAATCTTGTGTAGTATACTCTTTTTTACAATTAATTTATACTCTATTTGAATTTTTTTTTTTTTTTAGAATGTTGTATATAGCAACGAACTTAATCGTCGTTTAAAAGATTCAAGTAAGTAATTTTTATCAACTTTGTCGATGTGCCAATTATGAATTTCTTTTCATACTTATTTTGAAAATTTTTTTTCTTTATTGTAATTCAAATTTTATTATTGATTTACAAAAAATAAAAAAAAATAATTAGATATTATTTCTACAGCATGCCATCCAGGGTTTATATCAACAAATTTAGGTTCAAATACTTTTCTTATGAATTTTATCATGAGGTTCGGTAAATCACCTGATATTGGTGCAATAAATGTAATGTACCCTGCATTAGACCCAAACATCGATGAAGGTGGAAAATATTTTGAGGATTGTAAAGAAGTAAAACCAAACGATCATGCATTAGATGAAGAATTGGCAAAAAAATTTTGGGAAAAATGTGAAGAAATATTAAATAATTATGATTCCAATCTTTTAAAATGAATACTAAAGTTAAAATTCTTATGATATTCGATTATTTTCTGAATATTTCGTATGTAGAATTCTCAATATATCATGTGCATATTATTTGGCTAACTTTTGCAGTAAGATAGATATTCTCAATGCATGATCATATTTACTTTGTGTGAATTTTATACATATTTTTTATATCTCAATCAAATCCAACAATAATATATCAAATTTCAACCAAATACAGTCATATATAAACTATACTTATTGAAACAAATATTTATTTTATATACTTCTTTATTATACTCTTTTATACCGTACAATTCTGAAATTAATCACTACCCCCTCTACCTCGATTTTTTCATATCAGATTAGTGGAAATTGTAAAGAGATCTAGGGTCAATTACCCCCGCTAATATAAGTTTAAAAAAATTGGGGTAGAGGGATGGTGCTTAACGGAATGGTACAATATCTTGTACATATGTATTTATAAGACAATTAAGAAAAATTGCATTTATAAAGACAACCAAACATGTATTTTGTCCTAAAGTTAAAGTTGCACTTAGAGTAATGATGCCTGACGAAATTATTTTTGCGATGACGAATGACGTCGTCATGGTTTCGTCATGACGAAACCTTGACGATTGACGAAACCTATGACGAATTGACGAAACCTATGACGAATTGACGAAACCTATGACGAATTGACGAAACCTATGACGAATTGACGAAATCTATGACATATTGACGAAACCTATGACGAATTGACGAAACCTATGACGAATTGACGAAACCTATGACGTATTGACGAAACCTTGACGAAGCCTCTAACGATGGATGAAACATTGGCAACCGATTCAGCCAATAATTAAACAACAAGCTTCTATATAATGATCTTTAGATACACTAAACCTTAAATTGTTTCAAAAAAATGATATTTCATTATAAGGTTTCATTGGCTTTTTTCTTTTTTCTTCTTTCGCATGTTCAAATATATGTCGGGTTGATCCGGAATACCGGTAGTCATTTATGTCGGGTTGATCCGGAATACCGGTAGTCATTTATGTCGGGTTGATCCGGAATACCGGTCGAGAATACCGGTAATCGGGTTGATCCGGAATAGTCAAAATTTGTGCACGCGTTTATTTTCGTCAATTCCGGATCAACCCGACATAGATTCCGAACACGTAAAAAAGGAAAGTTAAGATAGAAGTTTATGGCAAGAGTGTTAGTGTTGGAGACTACAACGATATATTGGTGCACCAAGGTCGATCTAAACATTGGTTTTCAAGTATTTTCGCGTCTCTTCCTTCATAAATAAGTAAAATCATGATAATAATAATGCACTGGTTATCTTAGCAACCTATATTGATTCTCTATCACTGTTATTAATTATGCATTATCGCTTAAAACTTCGTTTTTTTAGCTCTTATCGCTATCGTTATTAAAACACTTCTTAACTTTTTATAAACGCGGTAATTAACTCTATTTTGTATGGAATACAGTCAAACCCCGCAATAGTCATGTGCCAAAATCGGACTTTCTATGTGCCAATTTTGAGATTGTGACTAATGCGAGCTAAAATTTATATATAGTATATATAATTAAATAGAAAAATTAAGGTGACTATAGCGAGATTGTGACTAATGCGAATGTGACTATTGCGGGGTTACACTGTATAACTCTTCAGGTTTCTTCATTGATTTTGTTAATTCGTCATAGGTTTCGTCAATTCGTTATAGGTTTCGTCAATTCGTCATAGGTTTCGATATTTCGTCATAGGTTTCGTCATTTTGTCATAGGTTTCGTCATTTTGTCATAGATTTCATCATTTTGTCATAGGTTTCATCAATCATCAGGGTTTCATCAATCATCAATTCATCAATCAGAAATTACCTGACGAATGGTTTCATCAATTCGTCAATGACGTATATTTCGTCATTCGTCAGGCATCATTAACTTAGAGGCAGGGATGGTAAATGACTTTAAATGACCCAAATGACTCAAATGACAAATGACCAGTCATTGGTCATTTCACGGTCCAAATGACTTAAGAAGGTCATTTAACTCCTGGTTAATTGATTATTTAGCTAATCAAAAATGATTATTGTTTTTCTTAAAATGAAACGTTGCTAGATATTATCCAAT
Organism: Gigaspora rosea; assembly: GCA_003550325.1. Classification (NCBI taxonomy): domain Eukaryota; kingdom Fungi; phylum Glomeromycota; class Glomeromycetes; order Diversisporales; family Gigasporaceae; genus Gigaspora; species Gigaspora rosea. The sequence continues at coordinate 25,636 of QKWP01000392.1, read as the reverse complement.
AAAAATTATTACACATGATAAATAACTGAAGACCCAAAATGACTAGTCATCATTTGATGAATGATTGCTATTTGTAGTTTGGCTAAATAACTAGGTTATTTACAGACCTGTTGTAAAGCGATATTCTAATTGAATCATAAGCTCAGGTATGAAGTGATTAAAAAAATAAATCATACTAAAAAATAAGTATTTAATTTGTTTAAAAAAAAAAAGTTCATGAATAATAATTTGCTGATTGCAAAGTGATATAAATCATTTTCAAATTTACAAATGGCATGTTAATTAACAATTGACGTGAATGGAAAAATCATACAAACATATATATTATTTACAAGATTTTTGTGATCAGTAGGATGTCAACTCTAAGCAAAATGACCTAATGAGCAAATGACCCCGATCATTTGGAAATGACCATAGTTATTTGTTCATGAGTAATTTCCAAATAACCCAAAATTTGAATGACCAGTCATTTTGAGGTCATTTTGAGGTCATTTGAGGTCATTTGAAAAATTGGCAAATGACCAGGTCATTTGCCATCCCTGCTTAGAGGAGTTGCACTTAAAGAGATTTGACTATATTAATATTTTTGGAAATCATTAGGTAATGTAAATAATCCAGAAGAGATTTTACTAATTTATATGAAAATTATTAAAAATTTATGCAACCACATAATGATGGCATAGTCATTATTATGGAATTTACACTAGTATTGCTAGAAAGAACTCTAACAAAAAGCCATAGCTTATACAAAAAGCATCAAAAAAATATGAATATAAGAACTATATTCAAGTTGTAGTTCCAAACAATTCAAATACTGTAACTCTGAAATGCTATTGTAAATATAATAATTACCAACCTAGTCAATTATACTAGGACCCTGAAATATATATAGATAGGTCAGGTTAATTATAGAGTTACTAAAAAAGGAAAGATCTGCAGAAAAAACTTCAAAAATAAGCAAAAAAATTACCATAAATAGGGGACATCTAAAGCGGAGACAACTCATATTTAATAATTTTTCAATTAACTTTATGGTTAGGGTCATCCTATATTAGGATTAGATTAGATTTAAGATAAATATATATAAGCAAAATTGCCTTCCTGACATTTTTGATTAACACATAGAAGTAGGTTTAAATTGCCATTTTTTGTATTTTTCAAGGTTTTCGCTTCTCTTTCATTTTTGCTTTGTCTAAGATTATCAAAATTCTATAATTTGATTGGTGGTTGATCACATGATTTGTCTCCGCTTTAGATGACCCCATAAATAGAAAAGATCTGTATAAAAAACTCAAAAATAAGCAAACTCATATCTGACCTATCTATATATATTTCGGGTCCTATTATACTCTTCCTTTATCATAATATCTGACAATTTAAAAGAACTTGATCTTATAGCATACATTTGCTTTTACAACATTTAGAAGTTAAGCTTCTAGATAGTGTACAATAATTAGAAATGTATAATAGTAATGAAGTTAAGGGTAGAGTGTACATAGATCAATTTTCATATGATCTCAATAGTAATTTTTTTTATTTTTAATATTTCAAAAATATTTATTAACTTAACTGCTTTTAATTTCTAAGTAAATATTGTAATATAGATTTTCTGATTTTAATAGTAATCTATTAAAATTTATATCATTGTAAATGCATATACTTTAATCTTTGTATTATGAAATTTTAACAAAAATTAAATACAGCTATAAAAAGGTTTATTAGTAGCATATTCATTTTTTTGTAAAAATTAAAATTTACTATACAGGTTATATAACAAAATTATCTATATACACTCAATTTTTAAAAATATTAAAAAATATTTGATTACCATAAAAAGGGCTTGTAACAAAAAATAATATCAATACTATTGTATATAATACCATAAAATATGTGCTTCTTTTGATAAAAATAAATCAAAATCTTTAAGGGCAGTTTACACTATTTGCAAATTATATATAAAATGAATAGTAAATTTTTTTTTTTAAAATTAAAAAAATTATATTAACTACTTTTAATTTCTAAAAAAAAGTTGTAGAATAGATTTTTCTAATCCCTATAAGAAAAATGTACCGTATAGGCACAGGATGGAATCGGATAGGCATGGGCAGAGACAATGATTTTATGCAATTCGCATAAAACTATATAATCCGCATAATATGATTGATAATGCATAATACATTAGATTTGCTGCATAATACTGCATAAAGTATATTGCTATTAAGTAATTTTTGCATAATTAGCTCTTTAAAATACAATTTCAAAAAGTTCTAAATAGAAAATCAATCAACGCAAATTATGAGCAAGGTCAAGAAAAAAATCTGAAAAAGTTCTAAAGTATTCCAAATGTGGGCCTATACTAAAACTCTGCAAAACTTAGCATAATCATGCATAAAATATGAATTAATATGAATTTTGGATGCTGAATAGCACATAACTATAAAAATGTATGCACATCAATGCACATAATTTACTTTTGTTGCATGCATAATTAATGGTTTGTTGCCGCATAAAATCATCGTCACTGGGCACGGGACAGGTCAAGGTCTGGATTTGTATGGGTATGGCCCGAGTTGGTTCAGATTTAGTAAACCATGAGGTACCGTGTGCCCATGCCAATTGGACCATAAATGGAACGGGTTTTGCAGCAGTTTACTAGCGAATCAGCACGGGATTTCGCACGGGTAATGAACATAAATTCATGTGCCACTGCGATAACAATATGGATTAACAATTAAAACATAAATTTACAAAAATAATCAACATAAGATGAACAAGCTAACTGCATATAAAGTAAAATTTTGTAAGAAATTTTTTTTGTTAAGAAACACAGGGAAGCTTCATTAGTGAAATCATGAGATATCGCTCTGTTTTTTAAAAAAATCCTTTAATGATCTTTTGCTCTCCACGAAACAAGCCAACATGTTTCACGAGCCAATACATGTGTAATGTACGCATACGTGTCATCTGAATGTGCCATTTCATATGACATGATATTACGTGCCACCCTTTGCCGCAATGTCTGTGCCATTTTTACTGTGCCATTCTGTAAAATGTTTCTGCATATGCCACAAGATCTGTGCCATTTTAAGCATTCCGACACCAACCCATACTATTACCTGTACCACTTTTCTTATAGGAAATTCTAATAGTAGTAAAATTATTAAAATTGGGTAGATCCTTACTAAGAAACATGTGTTTAAAGATTGGGATTACAAATTGTTTACAAAAATCAAATAATATAAACCAATAAAAATTACTGATTTTGTTCACCACAGAAAATTTGAGTTTACTATAAAGAATTTGACTACAAATGTAAGTGGATTTCTTTAAGCTACAGAAGTTTTAAATTTTTACTACTATAGTATACATCAGCAAATTTTATATATAGATATATATTTGATTACTAATGAGTAAGATATATATCGATACTAAGCACCTCTGCTGATTTTTATCGATAGTGATAGTAATCAATATATATCTGATTATCCAATTTCTATCGATTACCATCACTATCGATAGAAATCAGCAGGGGTATTTGGTATCGATATATATCTTACCCAATTAGTAATCGATATATATCTATATATAAAATTTGCTGATAATATAGATATTAATCAATATATATCTGATAGGATATTAATTAATAATTATTATATTCAAATTTAACTATCCTAAAATTTTATGAAATGTATAAGATTTATCAAAATACATTTGAAAATAAACGAATAGTATATAATAAGATTACATGCTTTTGGCCTGTTTATTATTGGTGCTCCAAATTGTAGTACAAAGTAAATTTTCATAAGAAGTCTAATTTCCTATATATATACCTTACAATGCAAACTAAATATTTTCTAGGTCGTTTTATCAATAAAGTGGGTGGGTATTCTATCTATTATATTACAGTATTAGGGAGGGAATCATGTGATCTTATTATATACTATTTGTTTATTTTCAAATGTATTTCGATAAATCTCATACATTTCATAAAATAAACGTCATAGTATATAATAAGATCACATGTTTCTTTAAAGCAAATCTATACGTTCTTGGCTTGGTTTATATTTTTTCAGTTATATTGTTCTGTTCTAGCATTAATTTTATTCCCCTTTGGTAAAAGCGTTGATAAGTATTCAGACTAGACCAATTTCCTAGTGCTAGAATTGAGTTTAAGTCAGCACCCCCATTTTGTGCTAACATTGCTGACAGTACTCGAATGTCTTTTGCTTTTCCATCAGGAGCTGATTTTCTAATTATGTTTTTTAACCAATTTGCTATTGAGTCGATTGATGCCGGATTATGTAAACCTACACATGACAGAAACACTGCTGCTCTTTGTTCATTAGTGAACCAGAGATTCTGGGTTCTGTCTAAGTAGTGGCATAAGGACGTAGCTGGCACAAAGTTTCATCATCTTTGTATTTCCCAATGAATACCTTCTTTGTTCGTTTCTTGTTGATGCCATGACCTATTGCTATATTAATTTCCTTAGGATTTATGCACTGAATAGTGATACTATTTGGAGTATTAGTCAACATTGTTAAGTCCAGTCTGGCTAAATCAGAAGGTCGAGAAGCGGATGATAAAGCACATAAGAAAGCTGTCTTTTTTGCTAGAGCGATTAAGGGCAGCCTTGAATTGTCTCCAAGAGATACTATATAATCCAAGAAAGGGGTAATATTATATATGTCATCTCCTGATTCTGCCGGTGGATTGGACCTGAATATGCCTAACATTAGCTTTGCTATATCTTGATTCCATCCGACTGGTAGGTTATCAATATACTCATGAACTTCACTTATGTCAGATCTGTATGCAGCTATAGTATTGTATGATTTCCCTTCCTTAGCCTTAGTAGTAAGGAATAGCATAATGTCTTTTAAAGGGCAACGAATGGGATCTGTAGTATGTTCAGTACACCAAGCTGTCCATGCACGTATATTGGATGAGACAGTACTAGTCGAGTTCGGGTCCAATGCTTTACAGCATAGGTTGATAGCTTGTTGTGGAAGGCCTTTGTTTTGGAGGTGCTCCCAAAGATAAGCCACGCGCACATTTGGTAGTTTGTTTTCAGTTTCAGTATGGTTCCTGATATCGGGCCTGGGATCATGAGGTTGTTCATTGGCAAGAGCCGTGGTAGGTCTATTAGCATATCCATTAGCGAAGGGAACCAACTCGCTGAAGACCATAGGGGTGCAATTAGGCATATAGTTGCGCGCTCCTTCCTGATTTTTGTCAAAATTTTGGGAATCAATATCCATGGGGTGGGATTCGCATAATTCATTGCTCCCGCCCATGGTTGCAGGAAAGCGTCCACTGCCGTCATAGTTGGATCGGGGTGCCATGAGTGTATGTCAGTAGTTGTGCATTCAGTCTGTTGGCAAAGAGGTCCACTTTGAATGGGCCCCATAACTTGTGGATCATGTTGAATGTTATGTGATTCATCATCCAGTCGTGTTTGTTGAACTTCAGACGTAACGCATAATCTGCCATCACATTGTCCGCTCCTGATAAGTATTGGGCTTTCAGTTTGATCTTCTTTCGAAGGCACATTTCCCATATTGATTCTGCTATTGCACTGATTTCTGGTGAGACAACACCTCCCTGGTGGTTGAGGTAGGCTATGCATGTCAAGTTGTCTGACTTGATCAAGACTGATTTCCCTACTAGGTCATTGAAGGTCATGAAAGCAAACTGGATTGCTTTCATTTCTAAGATGTTGATGTGAAGCTTTTGTTCATTGTTGTTCCACAGACCATTTATTAACGTATTTCCTCTGCTGATGCCCCATCCGAGTCGTGATGCATCTGTAAATATTGTGACTGATAGAGTATCGGGGACTAGTGACTGACCGTTCCACTTCTCTAAAAGGTTTTACCACCATTTTAATTGTTCCAAAGCTTTTGTTGATAGTACTAGAGATGTGTTCCAGCCACCTGCTTTTAGCGCTTTGTTCTTTAATCTTATTAATTCTCGTGATTTCAACCTCACTGGGTACACTGCATTGGCTGTTGCCAACAGTTTCCCTATTATCGACGCTAATTTTCTGACGTGAATGTGACGCTTCTTCGCTAATGTGTTGCAATCTCATTTCATTTGGTCTATCTTTCTCTTTGGGGGAAGGATAGTCATGTCTCTTGAGTTTATTTTGAATCCCAAGTATTCTATAGATTGGGTAGGTATTGTTTGACTTTTTTGTTCGTTTATTACGAACCCCAATTCGGTAAGAAGATTCTATACTATTTTGAGATTTCTTTCCAAGGTTTGTTTCCCTTTTGCCATTATTAACAAGTCGTCTAGATATGCAACAATACGTATTCCTCTTGATCTTAGTTCCTTGATCACAGGTCTCAGAATTTTTGTGAATATCCTGGGACAGGATGTCAAGCCGAACGGGAGAAATTGAAACAAAAATGTTGTCCCAAAAAGTTGAAAGCGAAGTATTTTCTTGCAAAAGGATGCAAAGGAATGTGAAAGAAAGCGTCTTTTATGTCGATAGATGCCATATAATCGTTTCTTCTGATTAAATTCTTTACTGTATTTATTGATTCCATTTTGAAATGATTGTGCTTCATAAAAGTGTTTATTAATCGTAGGTCCAAAACTACATGCTTCTTGCCATCCTTTTTGTCGATTACTAAAATGTTGGAATTAAAACATGGTAAATGTGCTGAGATTTGTTGTATTGCTTGTATCGTAACTAAGTTTTGAATCTCTTTTTTGACTGTATCCATATTCGAATGATTTAAAGTGTCCTTCTTTATGGTTGATATTTTTAACTGGGGTTTGATATTCCATTCTGGTGAATAACCTGTTGCTACTATAGATGCTGGCCATGAATTTCTGAACTTTCTTAACCATGTAGCTTTGAAGTGCTTTAACTGTCCTGGTATTGGGCTTGTAATCATGGACGACCGCCACGTTGGTTGTCCTATTGGATGTTTCCCGATTCTGTCTGGGTTTGCTTGATTTGTTAAAGCTATAACGTCCATTGTCTTGTCTTCGTGTGTTACTATGCTGAAAAGAAAATCTTCCTAGTGAATATCTTTGAGGTTGATTTGATGTAAAGAATCTACGTTTTTCTTTGTTCACATCATTGTATAGTTTTGATCTGGCATTTTTTTCTTCGACCAAATCCATGAGTTTATCCCCAAACACACCTTTCTTGTCCCTTGTAGTTGTATGTGCTGGTGATATGGCTTTGAGTGCAAGATCTCTTTATAGATCGTTTGCGTATGATAGGGCATCTCGTAGTAATTCTTTGGCATTTTGGTTAGATCTTTGTAACAAATCATATCCTGTCTTTGCTTCAAGATCATTATCATCAGGTTTTGATTCTGATAGAGCCTTTTCAATATTGTCGATTGGGTGTAGCACTGCAGATGTTCGATAAGAAATGTTTCTGATGATTTTATCAAATTCTTTTTGTTGTTTTGACATTGCTCATAAAAAATATTGTTCCATTTGTGGTGGTTTGAAATCGACTTCTGCATTATGTGGTTCACCGCGCAATATTTTCTGACTTTCTGCTTTTGAAAGCGTACAATCTGAGTAAATTTCAGTGGGTAGGTTCTTAAGGTCCCCTGTGGGAAACCATGGTCTTGGTTCATCAGAGTCAAAGACTTCATCCAAATCTTGTTCTTCAGTTTGAACATTGTTGTTTGAGGTAAGTTGGTCGTGAGACATTAATTAGGGTAAAAGTAAACGAAAGTGTAAATTACATTAGAGTGAGTGCCTTATTAAGAGCAGACTGCACCAAAATAAAACGGCCTAGAAAATATTTAGTTTGCATCGTAAGGTATATATATAGGAAATTAGACTTCTTATGAAAATTTACTTTGTACTACAATTTGGAGCACCAATAATAAACAGGCCAAAAGCATGTGATCTTATTATATACTATGATGTTTATTTTTACTATTTATTAGTCTATTCCACCATACACAACCAATAATCGTAATAATATTGCATTAATTCTAGCTAGACTACATCTTTTTCTTCAAAATAATTATCAAACTATTAATAGAAACAAATTTATTAAAGATATATATATCCATCCACTTAGTCTTAAAACTAACTTCTTCATTAGTGAAGATAGCACTGATACTTCTCTACTCAAAATCCAAAATGATAACAAATTCAATATTAACATTTCACTTAACATACCCAAACAACAATTTCTTGAAACCTTTTGTATTCCTTCTCTAAAACCCTATATATCAGATTTTGACTCTTGGTTTGAAAAATTTTATAATCAATATAAACGACAATTTAAAGAATTATATGAACAACATCAACTAAAAACATATAATTTTATCAAACGACAAATTCTTATCAAGTAGCTACTGCTTGTAAGCGATTACTCCCCAAAACCTTTGATATTATATCAATTTTTTCACTGCATGAATGCTCCCAACTCTGCACTAAAGCAGCCTTGTTCCATATCCATACATGTACGCATAGCACCAAAGAACTATGCACTACTCTACCACAAGATACAGAACATAACTTCCAAAAAATTTCAAATTTCTTCTTTGAACAATCCTCTACCAAATTCCCAGCTACTCAATCTAATAATCAAACAGTCTAAACCTACGCTCGACTTTTCTATATTTGATAAAGACAATAAGCACACAGCAACATTTCAAAATACTACACCTACAAATCTTTTTTTAAAAACTTTCTAAAGATACTAAAGAAGAATTCATGAAACTTAACAATACTGAAACCAAAAACAAGCGTAAAGCATACTATTTCTATAGATACTTTAAGGCATTCTTTATTGCTGCTACAAAAAATAATGAAATTATTTATTTAAACAAAGATCAAGCAATTCAAAAGCTTATATCTACATCTATTAATACCTACTACCTTGCTCGTACTATTACATACTACTTCATTATGAAACAAGAAAAATTTACATATTCTCAAATTCTCCAATACTACAAATTAAATGCTCTTTCTGAAGCAGAAAATCATTAAAAAAAATTTCAAATTAACTTTACAGCTCTCCAAATACAAGATACTACTCTTTTCTTTAACCCTGATATAGTAGCCAATACCAATACTGAACCAGACTCCAAACAATCAGACAAGTTACCTCCTCCTAAACAAATATATGCTAATATCCTTAACTCTCAAATTAACCAAACCTTATCCTACAACCCTTTTTAAATTTGTCTTCTTCAAATATTAACGAAACACAAAAGCTCTAATTTTCAACCCACTTTTAGTAATTTTATTGAATTTTTTAAATAATTCATAATTAAATATTATGCAATTTAAACATTTCCAAAAATCTTACTAATCGTTTTACTAAATTCAAAATTAAAAAATCAAACAACTATATCATCAGCAAAATTTTTAAAATTTTATTTATTCAAATATATTCTATACAAAATCCTAATATTAAAACTTTACTTAATCTTCATTAGGATCAAATTTTCTTTTCCTATAGTTTTTAATTTCAAATATTATATAAGTATTTTGATATTACAAAATATTTATAATGCAAAATTCCTACCCAAACGTCACCTTAAGATCTTAATCTTGCGATTCAAGAACTCTTTTTCTTCTTCTAAACTACTTAAATACTACAACAACTGCAACTTCTCTTCTCTTACAGAACTAAAATTCACATGCAATTCATTAATTGTTTGCTGCAACTCTATACACACTCCTAACATTCGGATCGAATCTGCTTCCAAAGAATTTTTACTCTCCAAAATACTATCCCTATCACTTTTCAGAAAATTTAATTCATTTTCTTTTAACTCTAGCTCCTCTTTCAATTTATGTAATTCTTTTGTAATAGAATCTACAATCTGCAAACAGTTAATATGAGGCTCTTCTACAATACTTGCTTCTTCTTCTTTCTCTCTCATAACTTCTTTCTTCTCTTCTTCATCATATTCTTGCATGCTAGTTAAATTATTATATTTAATTTTAATTCAAACTTTTGATTATTATTATTTTTTTATATATACAAATTATACTATTTATATACCAAACATCATTATCATTATCATCAATCTTTCCTTCTTGTTGCAATACTAATTTTTCTTTTTCTTCTTCTCTTTCAATATCTTAAATTTCTAATACCTCCATTTCAACAGTTTCTTTACTTGTTTCTTTTTCTCTTTTCTTTTTTCTTTTTAATAACTGCTTGCGTTTTTTCAAAAAACAAGAAAATTTTTGCTTGCAAGGCATTTTTTTTCTTTTTTTTTCTTTTTTTTTTTTTTACAAAACGATATACAAACCTTAATTCTGATTACCCCTTTTTATTAATTGATCATCAAAATCTGATTATCTAATTTTGGACATTCTTAAACCTTACTGATTTTCAAATTAGTAATGATCTAATTCCAATTATCTACTTTTGGATATTCTTAAACCCTATTTTTTTCTAAATTTATACCTTGGTAATATGAAGCAGTAGTTTGCGCGAGTGATTGTCCGATCAACAGTCTCGAAGTTTAAATCACATCTAAGGCGAGTTCATACAGATATATTAGGCAAAACATACTAATATATTCTAAGGCCCTTAGGTTGCAGTGAAATATTATCAAGTGTTATTTTTCTATTTATTATTTTTTTATTTTTATTTTTTTTATTTTTTATTTTTTTATTTTTTTTTTATCTCTATAAACAAAACAAAATATTCCAAAACAATTTGCTAATTTATTTTTTTCAAACAAATTTATGCTACTACCTTAATTTTCAAATTACCCTAAATTTATTCTATAATTCATCTTAAAATTGTCTTCAGTAGAACACATAAATACAGCTGCCGCTTTCAAAATAATGATGTTCTCCACTTATAGTGGGCCATTTTTGAAAGAAAATGATTTAAGTAGGCGGGCAGAAAAGCCTATTTACGCGGAAGAACTAATTAATGACAGTCAGACTCAATGTACAGAGCAGACTTTAGCTTCTTGCTCAACTGTGAGGACCGAGTATACGGTGAGCGCTTTTACAGAAGACAACTATAGTACTTCAGATACCATATCCTCATCACCTTCTGAAGTACAACTCTCCTTTAATCCTTCTCTATCACTAACTGCTACCAGTTCTAAAAACTATCCAATATCAAAATCTATGATAATCATTACTCGAAAAAGACTTTAGCGATGAAGAAATTGAACTACCCACAAACTCTTTAAGTGAAAGAAACTACATCAATCCCAATCCTAACCTTCTTGAAATATACAACCCAAAAGCATATTATAACAAATTTCTTTACTATCATAGACTACAAGCACTCCCTTCTCCACAAACTGTGGGTTCTTTTTTGCAATATATACAAGAATATTATCCTATGTTCTATTTAAACCAATATATAAAAATTTTATTAAGCCACATCCCAGATTTGATCATATTTTCACAGAAGCACACATTTACCTTCCATATGAAAATTTTATACCAGATCACATAATATTCCCACCTTTTGAAGATTTACTATATTACTCTGATGTAGAACTTAAATCACCCAATAACAAATTCCAAATACCAATCTTCACAGATAATCTCTTTTTCTCAACACCCAACCTACAACATTATAACATTAAATCCCAATACTAATACAAATCCTACATCTGATACTCAAACTAACATAAACAATCCTAATATACCCCATATATACCAAATCAAACTATAACACTTGAACCTGAATATATCTCAATTCATATAAAAATTGCCTCACTTAATACAAATGGTCTTCTACAACCAACAAAAAAGCTCCTAATTAAAAAAACCTTAAACCAAAACCTATATGATATTTTTGGTCTTTCAGAAACTCATTTAACCCAAAAAGATGCCAAATTTTTAAACAACAAAATCAAAAACTATACTAGCTTCTGGAGCTCCTTTTCCAATTCACATCAAGCTGGTGTAGGGATTTTTATCCACAACAAAATCTCCAAATATGTCACTCGCACTCACAATTTTAATAGCCATATAATAGGTCTTGGCCTTCATTTTAAAAACACTCCTATTAGACTGCTTCAAATCTATATTCCTACTACTGAGAAAAAACAACTCCAAAAAGAAATACAAGAACAAATTAACATACTGTGCCAAAATTCTAAATATCGATATATAATTATGGAAGACTTTAATAGTGTTTCTAACTCTTGTATTGACTGTTTACCATCAAAGAAAACATCAATTCCTGAAACCCAACTTATTAAATATCTTATTAGTCACCAATATAAGGACATAGCAGTTATATTTTGGGTTATAACTGTATATCATGTGATTATATTATTGTCCAATCAAATTGCAGAATTAATTAAACTATACGATATGATATACGATTTAAATTTGTTTAACCATGCACAGTCATACTAAACCAAGAACAAATAATAACTGTATAAAGGAAATAACAGCTAGAGCATTGTTTAATTAAGCTTAATTTGATCAAAACTCAAAATTTGCTTTTGGGACTATTTTGCATTTATACAGAAAGCATAATATTGAAATGTTGATTAACTGTGATATAGATAATTATATTTTGTATTGAATTCAGATACTTACAATTAGTACGAATTTTGTGATCATAGGCGAATTTCAATAATTATTTTTCAGTAATAAAAATACAGTTTTCGGTAATAAAATTTTTGGCCAATATAAATTATACTGAAATGATATACTGTCCAAAAATTATATTATCAAAAACTGCATATTTATTCCTGTAATTTCGATTATTATGTTTAATTATATTTACATATTAGCAATTAGTAAAAGCCTGATTTATAATAATACAGGTTCATCATATTTCATTAACAAGTTACATACTACATTTAGCATTTTATTAAAAGTTTGTTTTGGTATATGTCATCTATCAGATTAATATCTCTGAAGCAAAAATATATATATGTACAATATACTGGTATATATTTTACTCTGTATTACCCTATATTATTTCTTAGGGAGGTGCCAGAAATCATCTGATTTCTTGGGGAAGGTGTCTCTGGCCTAGTCAGGTTATTACATATCCTTTATTCTGATTGGCTAATACAACATATTATTTATATAATATATTTAAAAATATTATATATAAAAATTTTATTAGTTAATAACTTTTTTATCCACTGGTCCAATTTGGATGATTTAACCACCAAAATGATCCTTTCAAAGAGAGGATTCTAACAAGCCTAAAATCACAAGAATCTAATTACAGGATCAAAAGAATGATATAAATTTGTGCATTATTACTATATACTATATAGTATTTATTTTTTTTATTTTTTATTTATTTATTTTTTTTATTTATTAATGTCAAGTACAGAAATAGGATAGTAAGTTACAATTATATCAGGATGATATATAAAGAAATACTATATTTAATATTTCTAACTAATCATCTAATGATCTATGCAATAGAGCAAGCCTATCACTTGCAGTCAGGGCTAACCATTAAACTGCTACAGAAAGAAAATGTGACATTTCACCTCATACTTTTCTATTTTAAACTAAAAGGTTAAATTTTTAGTTTAAGAAGGCTAGAGGAAACCAATATAGTATTTATTTAATAAATACTATATATATAGTAATAATGCACAAATCTATATCGATCTTATGACCCTATTGTTAGATTCTTGTGGTTTTTGGCTTGTTAGAATCCTCTCTTTGAGAGGATCATTTTGGTAGTTAAATCATCCAAATCGGACCAGTGAATCAAAAACTATTTACTATTAAATATTATATAGAATATAATAAATAACTTTTGATCTACTGGTCTGTTTTAGATGATTTAACTACCAAAATGATCCTCTCAAAGAGAGAATTCTAAAAAGCCCAAAGCCACAAAAATCTAATTACAGGATCATAAGATTTATAAATTTGTGTATTATTACTATATAGTATTTATTTAATAAATACTATATAGTAATAATATACAAATCTATAATGATCTTAAGATCCTGTAATTAGATTTTAGAGGTTATGAGCTTGTTAGAATCCTCTCTTTGAGAGGATCATTTTGGTAGTTAAATCATCCAAATTGGACCAGTAGATCAAAAAAGTTATTAACTATTAAAGTTTATAAATATTTTTAATAATAATTTAATATACACGAAATTTGATTGGCTATTAAACCAGTCAGGTGGGGGAGGGGGTAGGCTCTATTGTAAATGGAAATCAGGTGATTTCTGGTGCTCCCCTTAGGTTAACCAGGTATCCTACCTGTGTAACCCAATAGTCAATTTTATAATCTTGTTATCCAGATAACCTAACAGTTAACCGGTTACAATACTTTAGGGTATGACCACTAGTTATAATGTGTACTGTACATAACAAACAGAAGTTGATTTTTTAAATTTCAAAGATGCAAAGTGCATGTGATAATCGAAAGTTGATTCTTTTAATATAAATTGATGATAATTGATTATTAATTCACATTAATAGATCAATTACAAATTATGACAATATAAACATGCAAATAATCATATGTTATTAATTTTCTCATGGTCTGATTATGGTTTTTGGATATAATAAATCAAAAATGGCAAAGTGCTGACTGTATGATTATAAAAATTTCCCACATACTGGTCACGTTTCTGAAAGATAATCAATCGAAAATGTTCAAGCAGATGTAACTTTACATCAATAACATAATGTTTACATGTACTGAGTTATCCAATCAAATCATAAATAAAAGACCAATCAGTGTGCAGATTTATATTGATCAGAGTGCAAATTATTTTAGATTGTAAACAATTATTATGAATAACTTAGTATATTTTAGTTAAATATATATTTTTTATTATTTTTATTATTCAATTATTAATAATTTTTAATGTATTAATTAAAAATAAAAATTAAAAAATAACTAAAGGAAGTATAAAAGTATTAGTATGAGAGAATGAGAGAGAAAAAATGGAGCAAGAAAAAGAGAAAGAGTCAGAGTAAGAGTGAGAAAGAGTAAGGAAAAGTGAGTGAGAGAGAAAGAGAAAGTGTGTGTAAGAAAAAAAGATAGAGAAAGAGAGAAAGAGAGTGAGAGGGAGAGAGATAGAGAGAATTTATTTTTTCTAATTGAGAACATAAAAAAAATTTTGAGAATATTAAATTAAATAAATACTAGTGCGATAGGTGGCGCATTCGCGCCACCTATCTTATACAGTTTTTTTTAATAATTAACTCTTAAAATTTTATTGCAAAAATTATCTTTTATTGTAGCATACACAGTACATAGTCAAATTTGAAGTTGTATTGGAATTATTGTGATTTTTATGATTTATTGTAAAGTTTATACTGTTGTAATGATACTCAGCGTTTGATTAATTATAATTTGCTGCTTAAGAGACTTTATGAGGCTTGCTATCAATTTAGCTTTAGACCATAATTATTATTCATTATGTGTATTTTTCAAATATTTTCTAAAAAATTCTTTTTTTTCTTACAGGTAGCGAATCTTTATGCTACACAAAAGTTAATTTCTCATTTCGCATAACCTGCTGACACAATCCCCCCAAAAAAATTTTTTTAAATTTCTATTGTGTGAATAATTTCATTTTTGCTATTTAATTTTTCTCTCGTGTCACCCGCTGACTTTAATTTTCTGGAATTACCCGATAGGTCCGATAAAAAAAAAACAAAATTTCTAATTCCATGTTATGCAAACCGAAGAATTAGCTTTGCACGACCTTAGATGTGAACATGAACTATAAAAAACAAAAAATCCAACTTGCCGACCGGAATTTTGAAATACCGGGTTGCGTAAAGTGTAAAATTAACTAACTTCACGTGGCTACTAATTTACATTTTGCAGAAACATTAATTGGCTAATTTTGTCAGGTGATAAAATTTCCCGCGGTACTACTGTATAAAGAATTTTGTTACAAAATAGATATACAATACGTTGATTTGTTACTATCATGATTAATTGTAATGAACTTGAATTGTGTTGATATTTTTGATCATAAACTGGGTTGTATATAACTAATTAAAAAGCGTTAAAGCATAATAACTTGAAAATATTGCTGCATAAGTTTTAGTACATTGATTGGATATAACCATGATTTTATTAGTTGGTTGATCGATATAAATTATAAAAATAAGAATCGGAAAAATTAGTAATTATCAGATAATCCCGATGGTAAAAATTCTGACCAAAAATTTACAACCCGAAAATGTGTAATAATTCCATAGTAACCTCAAAATTAGTAAAACATTTCTACACTGTTACTATCGGAAGAAATGTAGACGAACTATAAGAATTGCTGAAAAAATTAGTAATTATCAGATAATCCGGAAAAAAATTTGACTTGAAAATGTTTTAATTATCTGATAATGATAATATAGTAATGCTTTACTAATCATGAGGTAATGTCAGAGTAATAATAAAGTCATTAGGGCTTATTAATTTATATTTAGTATAAATGTAGTAATCGGTCAGAAATTGCATCGTACATCAATTGAATTGGCTAATTTGGTCAGGTGACAAAATTTCCCAAAGAATTTTGTTACAAAATCGATACATAACTGTATGCGGTTAGGACTGATTTGGTACTATTATGATCAACAATTGCTGATAAATTTGAATTATGATGACATAATTTGGGTTATATAACTTATCAAAAGCGTTAAAGCACAATAACTGATCATATGCTATATTAATTTTAGCACATTGATCACATTACGGATATAGCTATGATACTATTGGTTGGTAGATCGATATAAAACTATAAGAATCACCAGAAAAATTAGCAATTATTAGATAACCCGGACGGTAAAAAAATTTACAACCTGAAAATGTGTTAGTAATACTATTAATTTTAATGTAATAGTGGAAGAAATGTAGTAAAAAAAGTCATCGAAACTTATTAATAATACATTTCTGTAGAAATTCAGTAATCAGTTGGAAATTGCATAGTACATCGGTTGAGTCAGCTAAATTTGTCAGGTGACAAAATTTCCCATGACACCATAAAGAATTTTGATGTTATTCTTGATCATAACTTGGGTCGTATAACCAATAAAAAGCATTAAAGCACAATAATTTGATTATGGTTTTAACACACTGATCACATTTTGGATATAACCATAATTCTATTGGTTGGTAGATCAACATCAAACTTCGAACTATAAGAATCAGATAATCCAGACGGGAAAAATTCTGACTAAAACTTTACAAAAGACTCTAGAAATTAAACTTTAGCGGAATGTAAGTTTTTCTTAGTATTTGCTAACATATACAATATTTTTTATTAATATCATGTTTTTTATCTATTGCAGAGCACTTGTTCTTGTTTTACATTTGCACTTGCATTTGTTATTGCACTCGCCAGCTTTTCTTTAAAAAAAGCTTCCATTGGGATCTCATGTGAAAATTCTCTTATTTCCGCAGCCACATTCCAACCTTCTCTATTCGCAAATCTCAGTAAAAATGCCCTGGTAGCTACACATCTCGCACTTTATCTGTCAAATTCCAATCCCTGTTCACCATTGCACTATCTACATACTGTCCAATCTTACACTATTCATCATATTCGAATTGATCCCTAGTTTTACTCAAACTTACTTTATAACAATATCAACTCTTTTCACCGTTATACATCGGCTGAACCTTCCTTTTAATTTCTGCTACAGCCTTTTCTACCGTCAGTCGTATCGCTCTTTCTAAAGATCTTTCCAACGCCAGAAACTGCAAATCCATTATCACCCATTCTTGTGTTCCAGCATTTCCCTCACCAGCTATCGCCCTCTGTTCAAAACTACCTTTGTCTGCAACACCCTTTAAACCAATACTGCTTCCTCCTTCCCACACATTTCTCTTTTGACCACTAATTGCCACTCAACTTTTTTTTTCATTTCACCAACTACTCTCTCTACTAATCTCAACCAAATCTCTTTTAGCTCCCACCTACAACAAACCTTTACCACTACATAGTGACTTAAATGTTGCCACTGGCAAACGGTCCAATATATTCTTTAACCCATGATGCCATTTTTCTGAATCATTCCCTAGATTATTCTTCGGGGTCAACACAGCTGGCAATATCCCACGGACTTCATTCTCGTCTTTTACTAATACCACTATTCTCACTTCTGTCCTCGTGGCGTCAACAACGAAGATAGACTTGTGTCGAGTTAGCAGCAAAGACAAAAGAGGGAGAATAATTTCCTACCCTTCTCCTCTTAAATAGCCAATTATCATGACCTCATACTTACTCACTCACAACATCCTCACTTAATACATCATCCTTACGCATTCCCATACCCATGATATCCGTCACAATCACTTCATACTTACCAGTCATCATTGTTATGTCATGGACCTGAGATCCGGTATCGTGACAAATGGATGCCTCGTGACTTCGTTCATGGCATCTCATAATAATAAATGAGATAATAATTACTCGATTAGTTTTCCCACGTACAGGTCCATTTTTTTGGATATCGACCAATCAAAAACGTTTAAATGGACAAACTCTGAATTAGAAGGTTTAGATGTTCTCATGAGAACATAAATTTCAAACCAGATTTCTAACAATAGTGGAAATATGGACTTCAAAGCATTGAATATTTGATAACCTTAGAGATTGTAAACGATAATAATTAGCCTTAAAAAACAATACAATAAAGTTAAATGCTTATAATAATTAAATATAAAGGAACTACTTCAATAAATTTTTTTATCATACTGAAATATGCTTCATTTCTTATGGGTCACTTCACTTGGTAAAAGTTGAAGCTAGGTTGGACTTTCGCCTACGCAAAACCTGCAGATTTCGTATAAAAATTCAACCCTCAGATCATATAAAAATTTGCTAGTACAGTACCTAAAATCAAAAATAATTACGTACGTACTCTTTCTCTATGGTTACGTCTGTACTATGTACTAGAGTTGCAGGTGAAAATGGTTAAACTGGTGCACTGATAGTTATAGATAAAACTAATCTTCAACGGTGCACCGATGGTCCTGGTGAAACTATTTAGTTTCACCAACAACTATACTATGTACGTTCGTACATGTATTACAATCTTTATGCGGCAATTGCATCTAAAATATAAATGTACATTTCACAACGTAATACATATCTTCAATAAATTTAATGCACTGTAATGCAACCTTTCCTGCAGCAAGATGTCGATTTACAACAATATATTCGAAAAGGATCCAGAAAAAATCGACAATTCCTCAAATATTACGCAAATAACCAATGTTACTCAACAGTATTTAGAAAATAACAAGTCAAAGGACGTTTTTTATGAAATTGTTAAAGAAATGTGTAATTTGTATAATGAAGAAAGATCAAAAAACCGAGATCCAGATTTAATCCTTGACTTATTAGAACAATTTCTAATAAAGAAAAATCAATGTCCAAACGATATTATCAATCATTGTTTAAATAATCAGACCAATCCTATAATTCAAATCATTCTCGCAAATTGTTATCATTATGGTAAATGGGTCGAAAAGGATGAACATGAGGCATTTATTTATTATCAAAAATCTGCAGATATGGGGAACGCTAATGGAACATATAATGTTGGATGTTGTTATAATCATGGAATTGGAGTTGAAAAGGATGGACATAAGGCATTCGTTTACTATCAAAAATCTGCAGAGATGGGGAACGCAAGTGGAACAAATCATGTTGGATATTGTTATCAACATGTAATTGGTGTTGAAAAGAATGAACATAAGGCATTCGTTTATTATCAAAAATCTGCAGAGATGGGGATAGTTGAAAAGAATGAACATAAGGCATTCGTTTATTATCAAAAATCTGCAGAGATGGGTGACGCAACTGGAACAAATCATGATGGACCTTATTATAAAAATGGAATTGGAGTTGGAAATGATGAACATAAGGCATTCGCTTATCATCAAAAATCTGCAGAGATGGGGGACGCAAGTGGAACATATAATGTTGGATATTGTTATCATTATGGAATTGGAGTTGAAAAGGATGAACACAAGGCATTCATTTATTATCAAAAATCTGCAGAAATTGGAGACGCGAGTGGAAATAATATTGTTGGATATTGTTATCGTTATGGAATTGATGTTGAAAAGGATGAGCATAAGGCATTCTTTTATTTTCAAAAATCAGCAGGGATGGGAAACGCATATGGAATGTATAGTGTAGGAAGTTGATATCAAAATGGAATTGGGGTTGAAAAGGATGAACATAATGCATTCGTTTATTATCAAAAGTCAGCAGAAATGGGGGACGCTAGTGGAATGTCAAAAGTTGCAGAATGTTATCGAAATGGAATTAGAATAATAAGGGATCTAGATAAAGCCAAATACTGGTATCAAAGGTAAATATAAAATTTAAATTTAGGCTAATGTATCACAACCCAATTTTAAGATCAGCGCAATTGAAAACAGAGTGCATATACTTTAGATTAATGGTTAGAGTTCTAAAATTTTTTGAGCTTGAATTCATAAGAGTATCTTCAAGTTATAAGAAAAGATTTGCACATTTGATCTTGGTATTCGATTAGTTGACCTGATGTCTCCAGACAACAAATTATAATACTCATTAATTACATTTATATATATATATATTTTATGTATTATTACTTATTTAATAACTACTTAATCTTTAATTAGGGAAAAAGATTTGACAATAGGTATTATATCATAATTAATTTTTATAAATTACTTTGATTTAAATTATTTACTGAATAATTTTATAAATAAGTAATAGGCACAAACGAGTGGATACATAATTCAGAAATTAATGACGACTTGAAAAAAATGATAATAGAAAATAAATATCGGATATCTTGGATTTCTTATAATGAATTTAAAGATATTATAGAGATAGATAAAGGTGGATTTTCAACTGTATATTCTGCTAAATGGTTTGATAAAAGTCAAGATTTAAACAGAACTGTTGCGCTTAAATTGCTTCATAAATCAAATAATTATAACGAAGAGTTTATAAGTGAGGTAATCTTTATTAAATATTATTATTCATTATATTATTCGTTTCATTTTTATTAATAATATGAATATATAATCATTTTAATAATAAGTTAAAAGCATATTGTGATATTGGCCTTAAAAATCCAACATTTTTAAAATGTTTTGGTTTATCAAGAGGCGAAGCTTCTAAAGATTACATTCTTGTCATGGAATATGAATCGTTAGGTTGTTTACGCAAAAATCTACATGACATAGCAAAAATGGGATGGAAAGATAAATTAAACCTATTACAATGTATTACGTCAGATCTTCAGATAAGTCATTCTCATGATCTTGTTCATCGAGATTTACATAGTGGAAATATACTATTAAATAGCTTGAAAAGTGCATATATTGCAGATTTAGGACTTTCGATAACAGTTAATATTGAATTAAAGTCAAAATCTGATGGAATTTATGGAATTTTACCATATATTGCACCTGAAATTTTGAACAAACAACCATATACTAAGGCATCAGATATTTATTCATTTGGTATAATTATGTGGGAAATTTTATATGGTAAACCTGTAGATTTTATGCAGAATTCCAAGTTACAATCTAAATTACAATATCAGTTCCAAGTATGTGGTGGTTTACGACCACCTGTTTACGAAAATGCAGTAATATGCTATGTAGATTTAATGAAGAAATGTTGGCATACAGAACCTGAAAAACGACCAACAGCAAATGAAGTTTGCGAAATTTTTTCCGAATGGCAAAATAACGAAAGTATTTTATTAGAATTATCGGAATCTTATAAAAAGCCACAAAACATTAGAAATGAAGATATGCAAATAAATTTTGATTCACTTTGTAAAAGTAATTTTATTTCATTTAATAGTGCTTATCAAGGTAGTCATCAAGTTTCTTTAAAAATACCGGATGTTATTGATGAATAAGTGGAACCCTCCAAGTTTGCAACAGAAAATAAGGAAGAATAGGTTATGATTTACGATAATATACAATTGAATCTTACAAAGAATCATGATGTGGTTTATATAACACCCTATTCCGATAGGTTAAGTTTAAATTTTCTTTTTATGTTCTTTGTATTTCATATTTAATTTCAATTAATTTAATAAATTTTGAATATGCAATTTTTAAATGGACTCCTATTATTTGTAATTAATAAGATATAGTGAAAGAATTTACCGCTTTTTTTTGTTGTCATGCACTAATACTATAATACCAACAACGGTAATGATTTTTAAGTTCTAGCATATTCTAATAAGATTCATTATCTACTTAACTATATAAGAATTTTTAGATTAATTGAAAAGATCAAATATGTCTCTTTTTTTTCAGAAAACATTCGTTCTAATTATTTCTAAACAATTATTTTCCAGACTTTTTAATTATAAACATTAATCGAAAAAGAATGATATGTGCTTAAATTTGTGTCTTGATTGCATAAAATGCAAATGTCTTAATTATTTAACATTTATAGGACGACTTTCTCAATTTAATTATACATTACTTATACAATTTAAAGTACTTTTTCAAAAAAAAAACATAATTAAATAAGCAAAACAGAAGATTTAGTAGTGTTGTAAGACTTTATTGTAAAAAGTATCTTGAACACATATCTTTTTAAAAAAAGTTATTACTTTATTTTATCTATTATTGAAAATCAATATTATGCAACTTTATTAAAAGAGAAGTATACTAATTTCTCTGCATAGTTTATTATGTGTTGTTGTTGTTTTTTTTTTTGAAAAAGTACTTTTGACTGTATAAGTAAGATAATGTTCAATAGAAAATCGTTCTATGAAATAATTGTATAGAAATTGAATGATTGTATAATCTGAATTTGATACTTAAAAAAATTAATCAAATACAATCACTAAATTTTAAAAGGGATCTAATATTTTTGCCATGATAAATTGCTATTTCCACCTTGGTTATACAAAAATTTCTATTTTTAGATTCAATATAAATTTATATGCTAACTTTATTTTTAACCCTAACCCTAACTCTAAAACTAATAAGTAATGATTCTAATGGTAGTTAAATTATCACAGAATTTTATTATCACAATTGACTTTGAGCTCCAAAGTAAAGCTGTTCTTTGGCTCAAAAAAATGTTAGCTTCTTAAGACGTGTTTTATTATTTTCTTAGTAAAATTTTTTACTACAATAAAAAAAACTTTTTAAAACATATATAAAAAAACAAACATATCAGCTAATTTGTAACATTGCTAATATCTCTTGATCTACTGGTCTATTTTAGTGATTTAGCTACTAAAATGTCTGTCTTGATAAAACAATTCTTATAGTTCAAAATCACTAAAACCCAATTAAGGATCCTAAAAATGGTCAAAATTTGTACAATTTTAATAGTATTTTTTAGAATTACTATATAAACACATTTAATATCAAATAGCTTCTAATTTATCAACCAATTTTGGATAATTTAATCACCAAAATAATCATCTCTATGAGACAATTCTAACAAGCTCAAAATCATAAAAATCAGATCATAGAATCCTAAGATCATTAAGAATTTGTACTATATAGATAATCAACTAAGAAATGGGTTGTTATATATATGTTGTGTATTAGATTAAAATCTGTATCAAATTGAATCTAATGCACATCAGATAGCTATCAGTTGACCAGCATTAAATTATTAGCAACAACTGGCCTAAACTAACCTCTAACTTTACTATAATTTTATTCTAACTCTAATCTAATTTAGGCCAGGTCTAATCTGACACAAGAATTGATTTAATGCATAATATATAACTTATTTTTCTATATACTGTAGTACAGATTTTTAATAATCTTAGGATTCTGTGATCAGATTTTAATATTTTAAGCTTGTTAGAATTGTTTCATAAATATAATCAGTTTGGTAGTTAAATTATTCAAAATGGGTCAATAGATCAGAAGTTATTCAATGTTAAAGGTGTTTACATAGTAATTCCAAAAAATACTATTAAAATTGCACAAATTTTGAACATTCTCATCCTGTAATTGGATTTTAGTGATTTTGGGCTTGTAAGAATTGTCTTATCAAGATGGACATTTTGGTAGCTAAATTATCCAAAATGAACTAGTAGATCAAGAAATATAAATAATGCCACAAATTAGCCTATATAATATTGCTATAGAATGAATCTTCATTATTTTATTGTATTTTATTATTATATTTTGTAATCTTAAGAAGTAGACATTTAGAATAGTTTATACTACTTATAACATTTATATTGCTTATATCGTTTATAATGCTTATATCGCTTATATCACTTATATTGCTTATAACGCTTATATCGCTTATACGTTTATAATGATTATACTGCTTATAACGATTATAATGCTTATAACACTTATACACTTATAACGCTTATGACGCTTATAATACTTATAATACTTATACTGCTTGTAATGCTTATTATTGTAAATCAACGCTTATAGCGCTTATTCTAAAATGTATTTAAAGGCACAGAATTTCCCTTAGTCAAGGTAGACTAGAATAGACTCAGACCAAGACACCTTGCTTCTCTTTATATTTATTATACATATTGTACTGGGGTTTCTTAGGAACAGAAACCTTAAGGATAGCCCTATCTTAGATTATTAATAAAGATACTATTTACCCTAATAACACCAGGTTTATTATCAAGTAATAGTAAAATTGATAATTCTTTACTAAATATTATCACGAACTGCCCTTAGAGAAGAGTATAATTTCTTATAGACTAAGGAATTATACCTACCTCTTGGACACCACTATAAACCGATAAAGGATTTCTGTAGCCATGTTATTGTTATAGTAAGGAGTTAAAGAAGGCCTCCCTACTGTAACAATATAAAGTTAGAAAAAAGCTGTTAAATGAAAAATTATGATTTATGACTTGCCCATATGCTAATGAGTGTTTAATGTAATATTTAGTTGTAACATACTGAAATACTATTAAAAAATTTAAAATATTTAACAGTTAATAACTTTTGATCCAATGGCCAAATTTAGATAAAATGACTACTAGAGTATATCTCAATGAGACAATTCTAATGAGTTTACAATTGTCCAAGTCTAAGTACAGAACCCAAGATTACTAAAGATTTTTCACTTAGATATTTAAATTTAATTAATTCTTAAATATATAAAGTGATACAAATTCTTAACAATCTCAGGAACTTGTATTAGATTTTAACAATTTTGGGCTTATTAGAATTGTCTTATTAAGATGAAAATTTTGGTAGTTGTTTTATCCAATCAGATTATTGGATCAAAAGTTATTTGCTATTGAAACTTTAAGAAGCATTAATAGATAATTTTAAATATACATGAATATGAATATTGGCCAATTAGATTTTGTTTATTTAGAAATTGGTTACTATAGTAAAAGTTTATTATTAATAAAATTGTTAAAAAATCAAATTTTTATAGTAATAGTAATTATAAGTAATTTGTGACTATAATGAGATTTTTTACTATGTTTTAAGTCTGTCATGCAATTTTGGGTACTTAAATAGAGGTGTAACTATGGGGTGTAACTATAGAGAGGAATGACTATAGTAGTTTATTTTTTGTTATAACTTTTTTGGTACATAATAATTTTGTTTAAAATTTTACAGATTTTTGATAGTTATACAAAGGCACTTGTATAATAGTACTGTTATAGAATAGGTTTTTAATCTTGGTAGAAATTAGTTTGAAAATTAGAACTTAATAAGGAAATTTTGTAATAACTGTATTTAGTAATA
>QKWP01000391.1:277815-332316 GCA_003550325.1 Gigaspora rosea | reverse complement strand
CGTTGGTGCTAAACTAATATTCAAGGTTCTATACGGTATACGGTAAAAAATATTGTGGTATAAATTTCGATTTTAATACAGTAATATGATTAACGATTTTATAAGGGTAATATAAGAATGTGAATAAATATGATTGAAATACAATTTTGAATAAAAATTTGAATACAAAAATACGCAAGAATAACTATCATGTAAAAAATTCGGGTTTAAATAATTATTTTCGATTAATAAAATACATCACGTTAATTTCGTTTTTCTATCTATTTGATCACGTTAACATATTCGTTGTTTACGTGTTATTGTTTTGATTGTTTTTCGGTAGTTACGCCGATTTCTGTACTAGCCAGATTAGTGTTACAATTCGATTTTCAAGTTTCCGATGTTCGGTTTTCTTCATGGTCCAATTTGTGCGAATTTGGAAGATGATCTTCCGGGTAATTTTATGTGATACCCTGTACACGCTATTCGATACATTAGCCGTCTAGGAAAACCCCTCTGTCTGTTCCATTTTGACGACTAATTGTTTGTGAAACCTAAATTTTGCCCCTGAATTTTTTGTTTATTTTTAGATATTAAATACTGAGTAAACGAGACCAATCTAATTAAATTGAGCCGGGTTGTAAATCTATTTTTAGAACACGAATGTTAAAAAATTGGTTTACATTCAAGTTAAAATATCTCGATAAATTATTATATCAACGTAGGGTAAAAAGTAAAATACATATAGATATAAACCGAAACTTTAATTTGAATCAAAAAAATCTCAAAATTTTTAAAAAAGTGTCAGGGGTTTTCTAGACCATGACCCAAATAAGGAAATGATTAACAGTTACAGATTACGCCATGCAGTTAGGGACGTGTCAAATATTAGCTGAGATCAGTTTACAATAGAGCCCACCCCCCTCCCCCCCTCCTGAGAAATTTAGTTATTCTGATTGGTCATATGTGTATATTTAGACCTGAGATTTTGTCTACCTCTCCCCTACCCTACGATATCAGCTGATATTTGACACTTCCCTTACGTTTAAGGTCTGAGATTAAGCAATTGTTTCCCAACATTTTTTTTAATTACCCAAAAAGGTTTGAACACATTTTTTGTAGTTTTGTCTTGCTTCGTAAAAATTTGCGACTTATCCAAATAAGGAAATTAAAAAAATTAAAAAAAAATGGGTCAATAACAATTTCTACACAGAAAAATCGCATTATTTGTATTTTTCTTTAAAATAAATATCATGATTATAATGACCGATTGGTTCGATGGTGTCCAAACTATTTGGATGCAATGAATAAACAATATCACATTAGTAGAGCTGGAAATTAAGCTTCAATGGAGCCTAATGGTAAGCCAATGAATAAAAGTTTTTTTCATCTCTATTTGCGTAACCATCGAGCTCCATTGGCCCTTACACATTAGTTATTTACTATTGTGTAACTATTATTAGTTTGGACAACATCGTTAATTGGAGAACTTTGCTGCCTGTAACATAATGGTAAAGTAGAAGAAAAAACATTAACTAGTACAAAAAAAGCAATAAGGGAATTTCATGCGTTAAAATTAAACATATAAAAATTAGCAAAAAAATTTCAAACCGTTAAGAATCAACCAAGAAAATTTTATCAGCCCTATTCGAAATTTATAAATAATGCAGGCATTTCAAAATTTCCGGCCTAAACGACTTGAAAGCATTGTAGTCTTAATAATCTTATTTATGATTTCTTGGATTTCGTACTTTATTATTGAACATGAATCACAAATGAGTTTGAATTTTAATAATTTATCCACAATTCAAACAATTGATCAAGAAAAATACTTAACGTATCTTCCACATAGTGGCTTTCATAATCAAAGGATTTCATTCAAAAATGCGATATTTTTAGCATGGTTCTTAAATAGAACTTTGATAATTCCACCTCCTCTACTGTATAAAAACATGCACTAATCCCAATAAGGACTTTTGATTTATTATATAATGATTTATCAAAACTTACATTATGTAAAAATAATAGCCTAAAAAATTTCGATAAAGAATCCTACATTGGGTACGACTGGGAAGAATTAATGGACTTTACATTTTTGAAACGAAACATAAAATACTTTCATCGTCGAGATTTTAATTTCACACAATTGATAAAATCACTCCATATTAATAATGATAATGATGTTTATAATATAACCGATAATCTACAACAATATTATGACTCTTCTGTGTCAATTGACGAGTACCGGTACTTCACAACACGTATAAATTTGGTTGACTTAAGCAAGAGACCTGAAAAATTATTACATTTTGGAAGTTTGTTTTCATCGTATAAGATTATTACAAGATTACCTGAAAATGAAAATTTTCGGAACAAGTTAAACCATTCGATGTTACCAAATAATCCAACGATACTTAAAATTGTAAATAAAATTGTTAATAGAATTGGTGGGACAGATAGTTATATTGGTATACATGCAAGAATTGGTAAAGGATTTTTAAACCAAAATGAGACGATGCAAAATCTTACTGAAATAATTCAAAATGACTTTAAAGATATCGATGCGAAAAATAGCAGCAGCACTTGTTTAAAAACAAAAATATTTCTAGCAACAGACGTACCACGTAATATTTCTTCCATACAATCATTTTTTCAAACTTTTCCGTGTGTTTATATGCTAGATGATTTTGATGATTTACTGGAACCTTTGAAATCTTTAACAAATCCTAATGATGGTGTGATGATGTTTGAATTTCTAATACCCTTTGTAGATTTGCTTGTAGTCTCAAGGGGTAATAAATTTTATCAAACATATTCAAGTACTTTTTCAAATTATGCTAAATTTTTAAATCAAATTCGGTTAGAAGATAAATATAATTATTAGACTATGTTTATAAAATGACGAAAGAAGATACCTAACCTTTTGAAAGACGAAAATAATGAGATTCTTTATGAAATTATAAGAATGGCAAAACTGTGTATAGATAATAAGCGAAGACATTGTAATATGGTTTAATGAGAAATAGTTTTTTGGTTTATAATTTATGTAGAAAACCTTTATAGTTATAATTATAAAATAAAATAGATATAGTGTGGGCGTAAATGTTATGAACTTTAATAATTAATTTAGATACGCCTATCACTGAAATTGATGTGAATAAAATAAAAACAAATAAGAGATAATATAAAAGTAAATAAAGTATTATAAATTTGAAAATATGAATTATCTTTACCCTGAAATAAAACCAAAAGATATAGTATATTGGTAAATACTACTAACTCGAATAGTTTATTTAAATGTACAAATTAATAAAAGGATCTTTATATATACATGATAACTATTAAAAATGAAAGTAATGAAACTAAACAAGATAAATGTGTTAATATATTAAAAATTCGAATAATTTATAAATCTTTGTTGGTTTGACCAGATCATATTGACTATATGATTAGATCGATTTGACCAACAACCGATCCTGTTCAAACATCTTTAATAAAATTGGGTTTTACAAATGCCCGTGTCAGATATATTTGGTATCATGCCAAGCACAAGTGCCTCGTATCATTCCTGTGTCTATAGGAACAAAAATGCAAGTCATTATTATAGTATTATACGTAGATACAGACACAAGGTGCCAGGCACTAGGATGCCAACATTGCCCAGCATTTCTTATTTATAAAAAATGCCTCCATGCTTGTACCAATGTCAAATATATATACAGTATATGTCCATATCAAATTTTTATAACTATGTCTATGCCTGTGCTTTTTGTTAGGCATGGGCACTTGCAGACACCTAATACTAATGCACCTAACTATAGTTGATGTAATTAATTTAATTGCATTGTGACATGTTGTAAAGTTATAAATTTTAGTTGCTACAGTGCCATAATAGCAATAGGGATATTTCTTGCTTTCTTTTTATTTTTAAACCATTATATCATTCACTAATATTATTAATCTTTAGAAAATCTCTAAGTGTTTATATTGTATATTTTATTGATTCTAAAATAATAATTCAAAAAACCTTACATAATTTTAACAATAAAAATCAATTTCTACTTAACATCAATGTTTAGAAGTAACTAGATCAGTGATGCCAAAGAAAACATAATTTGTATCTAATTATAATTAATTAAATTACATATGTTGTGAGAATAAAATGCAGTGTAAGTAATACTCATTCAATAGACTGACTATGCCATAGTGTAATAATTGGTCAAAATTATTAAGGTCACCATATAAATAATTACAAGAATTACTATTATTGAAAAAAAAACTAAAAAAAAACTATAGCAAATCCTGCAAAAAATTTAAATCTGGGCTGGAAAAACTTTCATTATCATTTAAAATATTAAGCCGTTTCTGTATTGTTACAAAATTCTACTGATCAGTACTAAATGCTTATTCCAATCTATCGTTAAGTTGATAGTTATGGTAAGTTTCTTTGGAGGTAAAACTGATACAATGTATACAATGTATAAGAATAAATTTATTATAGTAAACACTTAAAAGATTATGATTTATTATTCTTTCACTAAAAATAGATAAAATCGCTAGAATTGCTTTTATATATGAAGCTACACACCACAACTACCAGATAATTCACTGTTAGATTTTGAATAATTGGATAAAGAAGGATGTTCATAGTAGGCCATTCACCTTATGTTAAGTCTCTCGAAACTTTCTTTATTCGGAAATAATTCTTAAATTTGAGCAATATTTCATATCTCACAGTCATCACCATTTGTCAAAGATGGAACGGTTGAAATTTCGAAATTAAAAATGCTTGACTTATAATTACAAATTACTCATTAGGCTTTTTATCAGGGGCATGACTATGGTGATTTAGTCATCTTTAAAGGAATAATTATGGGGTAGTATTCTTATGTGCCTTTAAATAACTTTAACAAACTAATGGAAGCTTAACTATCCGCATTATAATAAACCTCCTTAGTGATGAGCGACTACTTTTTGATAAAATTAGAATTATCTGCAAATATTTACGAATTTTGTTAGCAATATTAATCTTATTTTTGCATCAGTGGTGAAGATTGATTGATTAAAGAGTTAAAACTTTTTAATAATATAATTGTACTATAAAACTTTGCTGATTCCATGATTTTGAGCTAATCAGGTTCAAAATTGTCTGTCAAGCAAAATTGATACAATATTAGAGAAGATCTAATACTGTAATAATAAGCTATTTGGAGTATTTAAGTGTAACGAATGTGCTAGGATATCATGGGACCGATAAATATATGCGGTGACTATCTTATTTTATTCCTTTTTACATGCATATAAATTTTCTAGTAATTATGTAATTAGGATTAGAATTAAATAAATATGTTATTATATATTAAGTCTTAAAATCTAAGTTATTATTATTTATTATTAGCAAAAAAACAAAAAATAAAATATATTAATTATGGAATATTGTATATTTTATTATTTACTTTAAACAGTAATTGAATAAATGTGCTAAAAAAAAAAATAGATACGACATGGCAAATAAAAAAAATGTCCATTTAACATGGATTCATTTATTTAAATTATAAAAGAGAAAGTAAAAGTAGAATGTTTCAACAATCGTTATTCGTTACATTTACCAATTAGGAGTTGCTCGTCAATGATGAATATTTCGCCATTTGTCAAGCAGTTTTATGAAAAATAAGCTACGCATTACAGTCCATATTTTAAACGCTTAGTATTAGAAAATTTTGTTTAAAAATTTTTATTTGAGGAAAATTTTATTTTTTTGATATCAAACAAATAATTATCATTTTATATATCAAGCAATAGGATTTAAAATAAAAATGAAAATAAAATAGAAATATTAAATATTATGATGATATAAAAACAAATAAATTAACAAATAATATACATCCTGAATTTTGAAAAAAATATAAAATTGTGTCACATTTTACGTGTCACACCTTAAAAAATCATTTAGTAAGTAGAATCAGTTATAGACCAACAGATTAAGGAGCAGTATTGGAAATATTATGTTCTCATGTTTTCATGAGAACATACATTTAAATTTAGAACATTTGATATTCTGTAAATGTTCTCTATAAAAAAAATTTGAGAACTTTATAATCAAAAAATATGATTTCTATATAAGTATAATATCATAATGCTATATAGTATTAAAGATGGGAATCGAGTGATATTCAAAAATCATCTGAAAATATAAAAGTGAGAAAGGTCGGACATAATTTGAATAAATTTCTGATATGTTCCAAACTAAGAACTTTTTAAAAAAATAGGGACATATATCATGGGGTTAATCAATATAAGGCTATCTAACTAAAATCAGTCTCGATTAGAACAATTACTTTAATTATTATGTGCTTTGCACAAAAGTTTTAATTTGAAAGTTCTTAATACAAAAGCTCTTGATTACTACAAAAGTTTCTTCTTCTCGATTACATTTTATTTCTTATTTGTATTTATATATACTAGATCAGTAATATATTTTACATAATATTTTTTACAATATTCTCTATTTCTCCTTTCTATAATGAAATTTGATTGATTATTATAAATTTTTATCCAATTTAGAAGCCATTTTATTATTTGATTTTAATTTTTACATTTAATAAAAAATTAAAATTTTTTAAAAAATATATTTATCAAATATAAAAATTTAAAGTCAAATAAATAATAAAAACCTAATTTGGAAAATTTTTTTAAAGTATATATATTTTGATCTTTTATATATATTTATTTAAGCAATTACAAACAAATAACCCAATAATCACTTGTACCTATAATTTTAAAAGTTATTTTTAATAAATTTTAATATAAACTAACAAGAACTTACAAGAAAACTATAAGACAGCATCTATTTTTTGGGGATAGAGATCATAGCCTATTTGCTAATAGCTTCAAAGTTCATCACTTACTATAGGAACAGAACTTGTTGTTAGAGGCAAAGTTTATAGACTGCCTGCTAACAAGCTTAGAGTTTATCATTTACTAACAAGAAAAAGTACTGGGTTCAGCTTCTTAAAAAGAAGTAGCAAGAAAATATTATAATTTTATAAAAGAAGAAACTATGCTTTTTAATGAAATACAAGTGTGCTTTCTTTTTCACCTCTTTGAACTTTTTGAATTTTTGCCAAAAAGTAGAAAATCCAGCTTATACTCTCCAAAAGATTAACAGTATTTACTCCTTTCTAATTGGAATCACACCTATCTAACTTTAATCAATATCACAAGTGAATTCTAGTACTGCTTACAAAATAAACAATAAATAACATGTCCAAGTTCTAAAGAATACATGTACCATATTACTACAAAAATAACGATTATAGGCATTATTTTGAAAATTGCATCCCTAAAAATAGCATACTGTGTTTTAAAATAACACCCATGTGTGTCCCGAAATAGTATGCACCATAAATAAATACTATATAATTGAATGCATAACAAAAGTGTTCAACAAATGATTTATATTGATTCTTTTTAGCTTTAATTGCTTCAAGAAGAACTATCAATAAATGTTCAATTAGCACAATCCTTATCCATTATAATAAAATGTTATAGCATTCTTTTGATTTTAATACTGGAATATAATATGTGAATGTTTTACATTTGATTTTTTCAACTTTAACAATAATTCAACACTAGATTATAACAATAATTAGGATTTCCTATACTGGTAGATTTCTATAATAAACAAATGTTTTATGCACATCCTTTTTAAAGTTGGAACTATAATGGCCTTAAAGTGCTACATAATAATGCCAAAAAGCAAAAAAAATAAGATCATAAATCTACTGGTGATACTTTATATATGCGCAGGTTTAAAAAATAAATAATTCACTTTTTACTATCACTACATAAGTTCAACATTAATTGTTCCTCTATATATATAAATATATTAAAATATTTATATACTACACATGGGCACTATTTTGAATCTTATAAATATATATTTAAAAAATTGGGTTACCTTAAAATAGACACATGCACACACTCAAAATAGTGCACAGGTAATCAAAACACTGCACAGCAGTATATAAAATTTGGAAAAAAATTTTTGTGCACATAATGCACATTGGAAAAATATTTTTGTGCACACTTTATAAAATTTGTATAAAATTGTGCACACCCTATATGTTAATTAAGAAAAATCTTTGTGCACATGTGCATATCCAATTTAAAACATTGTGCACACAAAAAATTGTGCACATGTGCATATTTTGATATGAATTTTATTTACTACTACACAGGTCCGTGTTATTTCATGATAATACAGTAATAAAATTTTTTCTACAGTACTAGATAGCAAACACTATCCATTTTTTTGGTATTGTTTAAAGTCTAATAACTTCACAACAAATAACATATGGGCCGATTTGGATCTTTTGGTAATGTTTTGAATAAGATCTTCAAAATTGTACCAATCAAATTAATATTGATGGTGATTATTGCGAATTTATCTTACATTAAAAATAGATCCCATGATAAAATAATATTTTTAACTAATTACAAACTATCATTTCAAAAAAGTTTCTTGAAATCGCTAGTATGTTAATCGGTTGGATTTGGTTTTTCACATAATTAACTCTGCAACAATTAAAAGGTAGTTAGCTAAATGGTAGGTATATCACTTTGCAAGGTGTCTAGAGCATTACAAAATTTTATACCCTCTTTTGTCCTGTTGTCTTTGTTGTTTTTGTATTTTTTTTATTTATACTTGATTTAAACGTTTAGGTTGTCATAGTATATTAATCTTTGTGAATTGGTTTTTAGTGAAATTATAGTAAGTAAATATAATAACTATAGACATGATATTTTTATACCATATTCATCGGCAAATTTTATATATAGATATATGGGGGTGAGTCAGTAGAAAAGGGACAAATTTTTTCTAAGTAAAAGTTTTCTTGACTTTAAACTTAAATATCTTAACAACTATCCTAATAAATTTAATAAATTTTTTTTATTTTAATTCTATATAATTTCAAGATTAAAATAAAAAAATTTTTAGCAAATTTGATTAAATATTTGTTAAGATATTTTAGTTTAAAAATTAAAAAAATTTTACTAAAAATGATTTGTCCCTCTTCTACTGACTCACTCCCATATATTGATTACTAACCGGTAAGATATATCGATGATCAACACCCCTGTCGATTTCTATTGATAGTGATAGTAATCGATATATATCCGGTTACTCAATATATATCAAATATGATATCAATTAATAATTATTATATTCATATAATCATACTTTTTGCAAATTTTTAAATGTTTTACAGGTTTTCACAAGTTTTCACAAGTTTTCTAAAATTATTTATTTATTTATTATTATTATATATTATATTTTAAATTAAATATACAATATTCACAAGTTTTTGCAATTTAATATAAAATTTATTTTTTTATTTATTATAATTATTTAATATTTTAAATAGGGTTTTATAATTTATTGCAACTGCAATACATTGCACCCCTTCTATTAATTAAAAAGTTTCCCTATGAAACCACCTTTGGAGTTATAATAAAAAATACTCTGCATGAAATTTTGGCTTAAACTATACCTCTGCTCCATTCCAGGCCTAACCCTAACTCTAATATTAATTAAATTTTATTTTTTGCTTTGATAAAAATTTCTTTAATTGTTTGTTACACAAAATTGATGATCTATATAGTTATAATAGGGGTGCAATATATTGCACCATGCAATAAATTATAAATCTCTTTTAAATATTACATATTTTATTATATTATTATAAAAAAACGATAAAAAAAAATAAACCCAAAAAAAAACAAACCCAAAAAAATAATAAAAAATGAAAATGACTACTTTCGCACTTCGTCATATCTAATTTACTTATTTCTTCCCTCTGCAGTTTGCTATTATTTTCTTTTATTGGTTTAACTATTATATTCACTTATATTCGCTTATATTTGCTACTTCTTGCAAAGTAAAAATTGTTATTCTTGTAAAGTACCAGAAAAGTTAGGTTGTTTCTTGCAAAGTTCTGAAGGAAGTAAGAAATAAATAAAATAAAATAAAATTAAAAAATAAGTAAAAGAAAACAAACAAAAACAAAAATGTAAGCAAACTAAATAAAAAATAAACAAAGTCCCATATTTCTATTTTCCTGAAGTAAAAGTTTGTTTCTTGCAATTCAGAAATTGTCAAAGGTTTTTGCAAAGTGCCGAAATAAATAAAAAAATAAAAATTAAAGAAATAAGTAAAAAAAAACAAACAAAAAAAAAAGGAATGTAAGCAAACTAAATAAAAAAAATAAAACCCAAATCTCCATTTCTCTGTAGTAGAGTTCGTGTCAGAAATTGCCAAAATCAAGTTTAATATATTCTTGCAAAGTGCCAGAAAAGTCTGGGTTTACTTGCAAAGTGTCGAAAAAGCCTAGGTTATTTTTCTCACAAAGTGTCAGAATAAAATAAATTAATAAAAAATAAAAAAAAACAAAACCAAAAAGAACAAAAACGTCAAACGAAAAAAAAATGAAGCACTAACTAAACCTTTATTTCTTTAAAGAAGTGTTTTTCGCAATTTAGAAATTGTTAGTGAAATTAGTTGTGTGCTTTTGCAATGTGTCAAAAGGCTGAGTTGGCTTGCGCATAGTTTTGAAAGATTTTATATTTTTTGCAAACAAAAGTTAGAGTTGGTGTTTTTGTAAAAATAAAATAAAAAAATTAAAAAATAATAAATAAAAGAAAAAAATGAAGAACAAAATGAAACTAAACGAAACTAAATGAAACTAAACAAAACTAAACAAAATGAAACGAACAAAACGAAAAAACAATGTAAAAGTAATAGAAGTTCTAAATTATAAACAAAAAAAATAAACAAAGATCTAATCTGATCTTGTACTATGATCATTGAAACATTTCGAACCATTTCGAAAATATTAGTCAAACGTGCCCTTGGTATGATCCAGGGTACAGATCTACTAATCCAGCTTGATTTTCTAGTCCTAAAATATTTCGAAACAATTCGAAATATTAAAAAAAAAAGAAAAAAAAAAGAAGAGAAAAAAAGAAGAAAGAAGAAAAAGAAAGAGAAGAAAAGGAAAAGAAAAAAAAGAGTGGGGGAGAAAAAGGGAGAGGGGAGAAAAAAGGGAGAGAAGATAAAAATCGTTCAAAATGGGCTTTTTTTTTAAGTTTTTTTTTCCTATGCCAGTTTTCTTTACTTTGTCATTCTCTTTATTTTTAACGTACTTTTTTTTGAAATTTTACTTTTTTTTTTTTACCTGGTGATATGGGATGAAATTTTTGTAACATGGTCAAAATACTGTATAATCATTAAAGATCTATTAATCGGTATATATCGTTGTGGTCAAAACACTGTGTAATCGTTAAAGATCTGTTAATCATTAAATATTGTTTTAAATAATTCCGATTATAATTAATTTGTAGATATGTAACAATTTAATATAAAAATGATATATATCGATTTAGATATATATCGATTTTTAGCCAGTTAATCGATATATATTGTTATTTTTTAATCGATATAAAACGATTAACTGTTATATATTGATCAATATCTATATATAAAATTTCCTGATGTTTTTTGTCTTTATATATATTTCTTAATACTTTTATGCTTACAAATATTGTTATTTTATTTAAAATGTTTAGGTTATTTGTGTACAAAATTTTTGTCCTTCGTGTACAAACCTTTTACTTGAAATATTCACTATGAAGTAAAAGTTTTCAAAATTATTAGTATAAAGTAATGTCTTCCAAAATAAAATTTTTTTTAAAATTTTGAATTTTCTATCATATTGCAATTTTTCATGCGATTAATTCTCTTAATATCTGTTTATCTTTTATCTGATATCAAATATCAGATATGTGTACAAGTTGTGTACACGTATATGTTTTTACATACATTAAATAAACAATTGTCACATATGGGATATTATCATAAAGAAACTAATTATTTTAAAAATCCCTCTTACAAATTTTTTATTTGTAACCTAAACTACAAATTTGTAAGACAGATTTTTGATATCTTGCTTTTTAAAGAAGTTATAAGGGTTTAAAGTTTAGCAACTTTAATAGTAAAGCAGAAATTTGGCACAGGACAATCTACCAATCAGATTGACACTAATCATGTGCTTGGTATTTAATTGGTTAATATTTATTATTAAATCTAAAATTTGGCGCTTATTATATAAAAAAAATCATTTTTATATTTTTAATCAATCAAAATTTTGTTATACAAAATTAGCCAATCAGAATCATTATAAAATTCTCAAATTTGGTGCCCTAAAAAAAATGAATAGTTTTTGCTGTCCGTTACTATACTACAAAAGTAGAAACAAAAGAAGATAAACAATAGTATCTAATACTAAATTAATAACTTTTTTAAGCTAACTAGATTAGAAGTTGGGATATATTAGTAAAGACTAGTAGAATAGTTGATGTAGATGCTAGAATCAAACCTTACAAGAGCAGAAGTAAATAACAGTAGAAGAGAGTTATACCCGACCCAAGTATAAGTCTTAGTAAATATATAAGTTTTCAAAGTATAAATGAATATCTGTAAAACAAGTACTACACTACCAAGTTCTTGCAAGCATAAAATATCCTAAGAGCTATAGTAAAAGGATCTAAAAGGTTCAAACTAATTATTAAATACTGCAATTAACCCAGTGAACCAGTTAAGATTAGTCAAGAACCAGAAAATCAAAAGTTTAAATAAGGGGATGGCTAAAGCCAAGTGCATTCATATGTTTTTGATTATTTAATTAAAATTAGGGTAAGGGTCAGTTAGGGGTTAGGGTTAGGGCTTGACTTATAAGTAAAATTGTCTTCTCAACATTTTTTATTAATGCTTCTAGACAGGTTTTGATCTATAAAGATCAAATTTTACAATTTAATTAGTTTTCTATCACGTAAATGCACCTGGCTTTAGACGATCCCTTAAATAGGCAATTTTTGTAGTTGGATTGCAGGTATAGTAGCTAATATGGAACTTTTGAGCAGACTACTTAAATTAAACACCAAAAGTGTATATTGTCTTTTTTCTATAGTCACACTATTGTAATACAAAATGCTGTAATTATAAAGAAGTACAACTAATATAGAGATATTTTTTATATATTTATAGGTACTTAAATTTGTATTATATTAATTTGTAACTATAGAGATATAGTCTATCTTATAAAAAATATCTCATAATATATATTATCTTTTTATTTGCTAAAATATGATTTTAAATTTTTTTAAAATTTATAAATAACTATAATATAGTCAAACCTCTTTATAGTCACCTCCTCTATAGTTACAAATTAATATAATTACAAATTTATTTTTACCAAGAATCTATAAATATATAAAAAATACCTTTATATTAGTCACACTTCTTTATAATTACAGATTTTGTATTCCAATAGTATAACTATAAAGGGTTAGACTATAATATAATTTTTAAAAATTTTTATTAATACAATTTAAGCCCTTTATAATTACATTGTTGGGATACAAAATGCTATGATTATAAAGAAGTGTAACTAATATAGAGGTATTTTTTATATATTTAAATATACAATCTAACTTCTCTATATTCACACTATTGGAATATAAAATGCTGTAATTATAAAGAAGTGTAACTAATATAGAGATATTTTTTATATATTTATAGTTACTTGGTAAAAATAAATCTATAGATATATTAATTTGTAACTATAGAGGAGGTGACTATAGAGAGGTTTGACTGTATTTGGTAAAAATAAATTTGTAACTATATTAATTTGTAACTATAAAGGAGTAACAGTGGAGTAACTATAGAGAGGTTTGACTGTAGATCTAAATTTATTATAATATCTCTTAAACTGTTTAGCAAACAAATTTGTTCACTAAATTTTTTACCCAGTTTTTGTTCATGTGCACCTGATTTTCCTAAGCCTTGCCTCTATTTTCTTAATCTAAAATTAAAGTTTGACATATCACCAATCATTTTTATCTCGTGATATCTCTTATACAAAATGATATAATGTTTATCAACTTTTAAATTACCCAATCAAAATTTCTAGCTACAAAATCATCCTGTACATTACTAAAAAAACCTATGCCCAAAAAGCAAAAAAATTGGTTGTGCCAAGTTTATTATTGTTATCAAGTATGTCTTCAAGTTTATTATTGTTATCATTATCAAATTTATCTTCAAGTTTGTTATTATTTTATAGATAAAAAGAAAGAATATGTGCCAATTTTGACTTATCAGAGAAATATTTTAAGTGACCCAAAATTAGAGGATGAAAATAATGATAATGATACAACTAATACTAAATGTGTTCAAAAAAAAAGCACAAACAAGCATTGAAACTATTACTACTACCTTCTAATTTTGAACTACTAGTTTATTAAAGTCTGCATTATGCAAGTGTTTAGTTATCACCATATATCAATGTTGATGCTTCCAAACTGGAAAAACTTGATCCATAAGAAGCTTTTTGTATGGGTTGCTCTTGTGGTACCAGGACTTTTTAAGCTTCTGTCTTTTAACTAGTACTAGAATAAAAACCCAAAACTCTCTGTTTAACTATGTATTAAAACAAATATTATTGAAGCACTTTGAGTTGATTAAAAGGTTTCTGCATATTTCTCTACTCACCCATATATCAACACTTAAATATTACTTTCAAGTATTTATAATATTTCAAAACAATATTACATTCTGAGTTCAACTGTTTTAGTAAACAAATAATGATCAGATTCTCTAGAAGAAGTATCTCATAGTCCAAATAAAGAATATTCCTATCCTAAAGGGCTTTAAGTTTTTTTGCTATGCAAAGCTAGATAGACCTATATATTTCTACCAATATCACATGTTTTACAAAATAATATAACAAATGT
The DNA here is from genome assembly GCA_003550325.1 of Gigaspora rosea. Taxonomy (NCBI): domain Eukaryota; kingdom Fungi; phylum Glomeromycota; class Glomeromycetes; order Diversisporales; family Gigasporaceae; genus Gigaspora; species Gigaspora rosea. The sequence continues at coordinate 317,484 of QKWP01000391.1, read as the reverse complement.
GAATAGTTTTAATCAAACTGTTTATTTGATCCTTAATCTTATTAGACAACTTCCATACTTGCAGTTTTCCTACAATTTATATATAAATAATTATTTTAGTAATATTTTCTTTTTTAACATCTTTGACAAATAGGAGTTGAGGCTTGTAGAACTATTTATAAAACAGCATTCAGATTTTCAAAAAATTAAAAGTCAATAAAGATATTAAATTTGATTGGAACATTCATTTAGATGTTGAAGTTGATAGCATATTAGCAATTTTTTGGCAAGATAATGGGCTAGTTATGATGCTATGCATTAACAATATATGGTTTGTGGGTGAAGAGGGGGAATAGAACAGGAAAGATAAATACCAAGAGAAACAAGTACCAATACAATAAAGTTACATGCAGTTTTTAGATCTGATTTAAAAAAAATTAAAAATACCAAAGGTAATTAATGACTACAACTATTATATAAACAATATAAATATTACTGACCAATTGTGATCCTACTATAATATCCAACAAACTATGTGGTGAAATTAAATGCCACTTTTTTTTGGCTGCTAAACACTACTATTATTAATGCATATCTTATTACAAGAATTAGGATCCACACAAGAGCATAAACAATTTCATAATAATCTTGTTTGGGATCTTGATAAATTTGCAAATAATAATAGCAAAGTTCAATTAAGAGACTATTCAAAAGAAAAAGGAGAAACAATCAAAAGTCATAAAGCAATTTAAACTTTCAAATTATTGTTTGGAACTAGAAAATCATCTTTCAGTATAAAAAGATCATTAAGAAGCATGCTGGTAGTGTGCTTGGCCAGCAAGCAATAATCAATTAAATATGGATCACAAAATACCAAACACAAGTAAGGTTTGGTACCTTTTATATAATGTGCTGCACTGTTGCAATAGCAGTTAAAATTGTTTTCTTGGCTTTTACTTCGAAAACAAGGAATTATTGAATGAATAAAAATGATGTTTTGGTCCCATGGACCAAAAATAGCGAACAGAAAAAATTTTAAATAAAATTAAAAATTTTTTTTAAAAATTTTTTATTTTAGTACACCAATTTAATTTTATTACTAAAATATTTAATTTATCAGTTTATTGATTAATTTTAATTAGTATTAAAGCAGATATCACACAAATCAGTCTTCTAAAATTTAAAACTCAAAAGCATTAAATTTTGATTTGCAAAATATTGATTGACTAATAACCCTAAAATTTTGATTTGATGCTATTGGCTAGTTTTAAATAAAATTTTACAATTAATAACTACAATATTAATTTCAATTAAGAATATAAGAGTTGAATCTATCTAAAAAACCTGAAAATTTAGGCTTACAGTCTAACCCCTCTATAGTCACACTATTGGAATACAAAGTGCTATAATTATAAAGAAGAGTGACTAATATTGAAGTATTTTTTATATATTTAGATACTTGGTAAAATAAATTTGTAATTATATTAATTTGTGACTATAGAGAAGGTGACTATAGAGAGGTTTGACTGTATATATATTTAAAAATGTTTTTGTAAAAAGGTGGCTTATATAGAGGTCTTTTGTTATATATTAATTAGTCATTGGGCCTAATTATAGGTGTGATTATAAAAAGATTTTTATATGATATGATTATATCAGTGATGTTAAATGACCTCAATTTTATTATGAATTTTAGTCTGAAATGACCTAGGTCATTTGAAAAAAAGCCAAATAACCAGGTCATTTAACATCACTGGATTATATAGAGTAATTATAAAGAGATATAACTGTATATTTTAATACAGTCAAACTCTCTATAGTCACCTCCTCTATAGTTACAAATTAATATAATTACAGTCTAACCCTTCTATAGTCACACTATTGGAATACAAAATGCTGTTATTATAAAGAAGTTGACTAATATAGAGGTATTTTTTCAGTGTTGGGCAATATGGACATTTGGACATATTAAAAATAATATGGACAAATATGGACATAGTAATTTATGGACATGGACATATAGGTTTGGACATAGTCCAAATTTTTTAAAAAATATGGACATATACCAAGTGCCAACACTGTATTTTTTAGATACTTGGTAAAATAAATTTATAATTATATTAATTTGTGCCTATAGAGGAGGTGACTATAGAGAGGTTTGACTGTATATATATTTAAAAAATGTTTTTGTAAAGAGGTGGCTTACATAGAGGTCTTTTGTTATATATTAATTAGTAATTGGGCCTAATTATAGGTGTGATTATATAGAGTAATTACAAAGAGGTATAACTTTATATTTTAATACAGCCAAACCTCTCTATATCACCTCCTCTATAGTTACAAATTAATATAATTACAGTCTAACCCTTCTATAGTCATACTATTGGAATACAAAATGCTGTGATTATAAAGAAGTGTGACTATTATAGAGGTATTTTTTATATATTATAGATACTTGGTAAAAATAAATTTCAGATTAATTTTTAATATGCAGCCAACTCTCTATATTCCAAACCATCCATTCTTATATGTAAAATTGGCCAAAAAGCTCAGTTCTCAAGAGTAACTATCATGCTAATCCGAACTTTATAATAAAATTTACAAATGTTCTAGAATTTAGGTTTTCATAGAATTTATTAAGGTTCAGATTAGAGAGGTTCGGATTAGAGAGAGATGACTGTATTATTAATCCACTCTAACTTGGGTCAGGTTCATTCTAGAGCAGCTCTGGAGTATATAATTCCATTAAACAACACCCTATTAGTCATGCTTAAAATAAAGGTTTAAACCAAATAAGAACTTTATTTATATAATTTTACTATAATTTTACTATAGTTGTTTGTATTAAGCGCATAATATTTTCTAAGTTGTTAAGTTATAAATTTATCATATAATTCGTATGACAAATACTTTAGTATAAATATAAGTAGAATTAACCTAGATATTGCTATTGAATGTGTAAATTAACTTTATAATTGGAGTGCTCAGGCTTACTACTAATAGAAACTATAATGGAAAAATGAAAGAAATGTTACAATAATAAGTAATGGTTAAGATCCATTTAGTTTTTTAATGAAGGAATAAAACAGTATAAAGGTCATTATTATGTTTTTATAAAAATTTCGAAATATTACAATATGTTTGCATACTTTATTCACAAAACTCTTACAATTTGTGTTAAGAACTATGAGAAAAATTTTTATAATTTATATATTAAGTTATTTAACAAAATTACTTTGTCTTCAATAAAGTCAATTCTATCAAACATCACTCATGACCTGATGTTACTGATGTGTTGTATCAGTACCCATGCTAATAATCTGATGTGTTTGATATGGTAGATTATTTTGTTGCTGCTGAACACCCCGATGCATTTGATTACATTTCACAAATAGAATAACTAATGATAATGTGCATACAAATGATAAAAGTACCAAAGCGAATCCAGAGTTTAAAGCTTCATAATCATTTCTTCTTAAACTCTGTTGATTACTTAAAACTTGATCTTGATAAATGTTAAAAAAGACAATTTCACCAATCATTGCCAATAAAATAACAATTGAATTAATTGCCGAAATCACTATCGCGGGAATCACATTACGGTTATTACAATAAAAAAAAAAATACTAATTGTAGTCAACGCAAATGCGATTATTAGACCTAAAATAAACAAAATGATGTTATTTTATTGATATTTTATTGATATTACCATATTTCGTAGTTTAATAATAATAAATTACCAATAGTATGCAAAGCCATCACAAATTGCAAGCGAGGGTACCAATCATTATCTTTAAATAATGAATAATAAGAGGAGCATATTCCGGGAAATGAATTCGAAATTGTAAATGAATTTGAAGTTGTAAGTGAATTTGGAGTTCCTAAATATTGTAAACATCGTCCGTACACTCCAAATGCCACAAAACCATAATTACTATTTAATGTAGAATTGGGACTATAGAAATTGTCGCTGAATATATAAATTGACTGTATAGTAGGTGTGCTCAAATTAACTAGGAAGAGAAACAATAATGGAAGAACGAAAGAAATGCTGCGATAATAAGTAGTGGTTTACGTTCCATTTCATTGCTTCAATAGCGGAATAAAAAATAAAAATAAAAAAAATAAAAGTTAATACATTTTTATAAAAGTTTTGAATTATTAAAATGCGTACATACATTTATTCACAAGTCGTTATAACTTGCATAAGAAATTAAAGAAGAATTTTAGACATATTTATTATAAAAGATAGGTTAGACAATAATTGTACGTGTCTAAATTTCTTTACAAATATACCATTATCAGTTATAATTTGTATGCACGTAGATATGTTGGATCTGACCATTGAATTGAAATAGTAAACAAAGTAATACAGTATAGTAGCACATATTTAAGCAGAAATAGATTCATTTTTTTATATCAGTAGGCATTATCTATTTCGCTAACAGTAATTTAATTGTCAGCGACCAGAACCGCTATTACATTCGTGCGTCAAAAACTATTTTTTACAACTTGAGTGGATATTTATTGTTTTTTTCTGAGAACTTTCTGAACATATAATTTTGAAGGTGAATGAGAATTGAGGCGTTTCGATACACTATGTAAATAAAATCAATACGTGATACAACAAAAACTTAAAAATTTATATGTTTGTACGGATTTGATATATGAGCTTTGATGATTTTTATTAGATGTATAACCTTATAACCAAAAATCATGATCCTGAATTTTGAACAAATTTATATCAAGTCGCCCAAAAAACAAAACTACAGTGTAAACTTTATATTTAATAAATAATTATTTAAAGCGATCTAAATAATTAAAATAAAATGTTTTAAGAACAATTTTATTCTTCATATATAAAATAAATCTATTCTATAACTTTGTAGTGGTGGTAACAATAAAATAAACATACGACTCATGGCTACATAATTTATAAATGAAAATCTTAAAAAGTCTGATTATTTGAAAAATCATATAACCATATAAAATTTCTGATTTATAAGCACCTCAATGATACGCTACACTGAACTTTTTGAGATTATTGAAATAGATAAATGATGTCGATATCTAGACCTACCATAAACGTAGTACAACTATGGTTATGTTTGTCCATGTACGTGTCATTTGACTGGTTCTTTTTTTACTCGTGATACACCACTTTTCTTTCTAATGCATAGAAAGTTTTTTCTTTTATACGTTCGTACACCTATCTGAGCTATCTGAGCTATCCAAACTAAATGCTTAGATTTATCTGTGCATGCTCTCATCGAATTCGGGTTATATTTTAAAAGTTCTTGTAATTCATTAATTAATTAGAGTTATGGATGCGAATTTATGTGATTTTCTGTGACTTAAGTTCGTTGTGAGCTAAAGATGCTTGATGAGTGACAACGCTTTCGTCATTGACGAAACCATTCATCAAGCAACTTCTGAATGGTGATTTGACGAATGACGAACCTATGACGAAACCCGTGATGATTAATGAAGTGAAATTATTCTTTTCTTCTATAATGGAAATAAATTAATCTATACGAAGTTGTTTGCATGATCATATCTACCTATTTCGACTTTTTATCTGTTATTTTTTTCTTTTTATGACTACATCCGATCTTACCCGATGAAAGTGTCGATCACCCGAAGATATCCGATGGAATCTACCGATACAAAAAAAATGCAATCAGTACCTTTAGCACTTAAGAAACATGTCATAAAAGTTTAAAAAGATAATAAATAAAGCTATATATTCTCATTTATAGTATAGTTTTTTTATTTTTCATAACAAATAGGAGTTTCGTCAGTGGTTTCGTCAATCGTCAACGGTTTCGTCAGGATCGTCATTTGATGAAATCTTTCGCAATTCAAAAATAATTTCGTCAAGCATTTTTATTGTGAGCTATCATATTCACATTAATTAATATATTGTAATTATGTGATTTGATGTAGTTTGTCAACTGATTTCCGAATTTATACTGGGATTTGGAGTATTTTTTAATAAAATATTTTGATTTATAGCGTTTATCATACATTGCACTATAAATATCTATGCTATTTGAACATGTTTTTTTTTTTTTTTTGCACTTATGATCATACTGGTCCTGCATAGAATCTCATATTGCGTAGCTATCTTATTATTTAGCTTACATAATTAGTATTAGTTTTTAGATAAATATTTTTATTTAATTCGATTATATTATCTTAATTTCGAACAGCGATTACATACCTTAACCACCTTCATCTTTTAAGCATATTAAAATTTACGTACTAATTATAAATATTTACGTTTTTATTAAATAGCCATCATGTTCTTGTTAATATATTAGCTTACCATAATCTAGACAACATTAATTTATGCGTACCAAATTTTATTAAAAGTACAAGTTATTATCTTGTTAATATATTTTTAGCTTTGTTTCGTGTATGGCTCACGTGATACGATTCGGTTGAGACGAATAAATTCTGTTTGGTTAGGAACATCTTCAGTTTGAATATCTGACTTTGCTGCCTTTGATATGTCACTGCCATTAAAATTAACATAAATGTCTTGTTGCTCTGTATGAAGCTCTGTTAATTCATTAAAGCCTTCGTTGAAATTTGTTATATTATTGAAAGAAACTTCGAGTGTATGAGTTATCTGTGGGCATTGTCGAAATATTTCCGGCAACTTGACAAATCTGAACTTAGGCCTGCAACGCAGTATTTGTTTAATAATAATACGGAATCCCGTCATCGCTTTTTTAGTATACCAGTGGCCAGAATGGAGCCGTAAATCAGGACATCCTCTATTGACATCAGCTCCTTGAAATTCATATACCCATTTCGCTCCTGTTTTTGCAGAAGAAGGCATTCTCATTTTCCATTCATCTCTAGCTACCGTTCTATTGTGACTATTTGTCACACTGCAGTTTGCACTAAAACCTGGTGGAAAAAAACTTGCTTGTAGACCTGCATTAGTTTCATAACCTTTTGAGGCTTCACTGTTTTCCTGTTTGGGTGGCAGTGGGTTATACTCATTTACTAAAGTAAAAAGATCGAGCCTACCCCCTTTATTGTCAGGAAGTGGAGAGACTTCAATTATAAGGGAGTCGAGATAGAAACCTACAAAGCCCTGAAGCGACCAGTCATTTTTATTGAGCATATCCCCTACCCCACAATGAAATAAATTAATGATAAACTCTAGTATATTATTAGTGTTAATATTCGCTTTAAGTTTAGTGTTAATTTCAAAATCTTGAAAACATTCCTCTCTTCTAGCCATTGCTACGGACCTAACTAATATGAAAGGACCATTGGTTTTACTAACATTTTCGTTTCCACCTCCATCCCCGCCGTCATCTTCATTTTTACCATTACCATTTCCGTTATTTGTATTTTCACCACCTCTTTCGTTTTTATCTCTCTTTTCGTTTCCTTCATTTATATTTCTGTCATTTTGATTTCCTCCACCATTATAATTTCTATCTCCTCTACCATTTTCATTGCCATTTCCCTCTGGAATTTCATTATTATTCGAATGGACACTTTCTGACATATTATCTTGATTATCTTTTAATGTTTCATTCTGCATTATAGCGCTATCCATATTTTCATCTCGGATTTCTAATACATGATCCACAATTTCAAATTTGTGATCAAACAAAGCCGAAAGTTTTTCAACTATAGAGATGCTAAGAGGTTCAGTGACCCAGCAGGCAATGCATGGTACAGAGTAGCCTTGTTGAAAATCAGGTCCCACGGCATAAACAGGTCGCGAATCTTGTGAATTCAGTAATTCATAAATTTATCTTTCTTCTCATTAAGTAGTGTGAAAAGTTGTTCAATTAAATTATGAGAAGTAGCAGATGTTCCTTGGTAGATTGCTGATTGTACAGATATAAAATCTGTGCAGTACATATTGTTCCGAATTTTTGATTTACCATCCTTATTAATAGTAATGACAGGGTTTGTCAACTCAATATTTATTAATTCAATGTCATTTGTTCCATCAGAGTATCTCATATCAGTATATTTTTGATAAGAACAATTTCCAATATTATATATTCCAATAGCATTCCTAATCTCTGCTGATTTTTGATAATAAATAAATGCCTTATGTTTATCCTTTGCAACTCCAATCCCTTCTCGATAACAATTGCCAACATTAAGCATTCCTTCAACTTGTCCCATCTCAGCAGATTTTTGATAATAAATAAATTCCTTATATACATCTTTTTTAATTCCAATTCCATTTTCATAACAATAACCTACGCCATATGTTCCATCAGCGCTACCCATTTCAGCAGATTTTTGATAATAAATGAAAGCCTTATTTTCGTCCTTTTCAATTCCCATCCCATTTTCATAACAGAATCCAACATTATATATTCCTTTAGCGTGCCCCATATCTGCAGATTTTTGTAATAAATGAATGCTTTATGCTCATCCTTTTCAACTCCAATTCCCTTTTGATAACAAAAACCAACATTAAATGTTCCTTGAGCACTACCCATATTACCAGATTTTTTGTAATAAATTAATGCCTTGTTTTCATTTTTTCGATTCCAATTCCATTTTCATAACAATAACCAATACCATTTGTTCCATCAGCATCACCCATCCTGGCAGATTTTTGATAATAATCGAATGCCTTATGTTCATCCTTTTCAACTCCAATTCCCTTTTCATAACAGCATCCAACATTATATGTTCCTTTAGCGTGCCTCATCTCTGCTGATTTTTGATAATAAATGAAAGCTTTATGCTCATCCTTTTCAACCCCAATTCCATTTTGATAACAATATCCAACACTACATGATCCATCTGCATTCCCCAACTCTGCAGATTTTTGATAATAAGTGAATGCTTTAAGTTTATTCTTTTCAACTCCAATTCCATTTTCATAAAAGTATCCAACGTTATATGTTCCTTTAGGGTGTTTCAACTCTGCTGATTTTTGATAATAAATGAATGCCTTATGTTTGTCTTTTTTAACTCCAATTCCTTTTCATAGCAACATCCAACACTAAATGTTCCTTTAGCATTCCCCATCTCTGCTGATTCTTGATAATAATTGAAAGCCTTATGCTCATTCTTTTCAACACCAATTCCATATTGATAACAACATCCAACCTGAAATATTCCATTAGCATCATTCATCTCAGCAGATTTTTGATAATAAATGAAAGCCTTATGCTCATCCTTTTTAACTCCAATTCCTTTTTCATGGCAATATCCAACATTAAATGGTCCTTTAGCATGCCCCATCTCTGCAGATTTTTGATAATAAATGAAGGCCTTATGCTCATCCTTTTCAACTCTAATTCCATTTTGATAACAATATCCAACCTGAAATGTTCCATAGGCATCGCCAATCTTATCAGATTTTTGATAATAAACGAATGCTTTATGTTCATTTTTTTCAATTCCAATTCCTTTTTCATAATAGCATCCAACATTATATATTCCTCTTGCATGTCCTAACTCCGCTGATTTTTGATAATAAATGAAGGCCTTATGCTCATCTTTTTCAACCCCAATTCCCTTTTGATAACAACATCCAACACTATATGATCCATCTACGCTCCCCATCTCTGCAGATTTTTGATAATAAGTGAATGCTTTAAGTTTATTCATTTCAACTCCGATTCCATTTTCATAAAAGTATCCAACATTATATGTTCCTTTAGTGTGTTCCAACTCTGCTGATTTTTGATAATAAATGAATGCCATATGTTCATCTTTTTCAACTCCAATTCCTTTTTCATAGCAATATCCAACACTAAATGTTCCTTTAGCGTGTTTCAACTTTGCAGATTTTTGATAATAAATAAAAGCCTCATGCTCATCCTTTTCAACTTCAATTCCATATTGATAACAATGTCCAACCTGAAATATTCCATTCGCATTACCCATATCAGCAGATTTTTGATAATAATTGAATGCCTTAAATTCATTCTTTTCAACACCAATTCCATTTTCATAACAATATCCAACATTACATGTTCCTTTATCGTGTCCCAATTCTGCTGATTTTCGATAATAAGTGAATGCCTCATGGTCATCCTTTTTAACTCCAATTCCATTTTGATAACAATATCCAACCTGAAATGTTCCATTAGCATCATCCATATCAGCAGATGTTTGATAATAAATGAATGCCTTATGTTCATCCTTTTCAACACCAATTCCATATTGATAACAACATCCAACCTGAAATATTCCATTAGCATCATTCATCTCAGCAGATTTTTGATAATAAATGAAAGCCTTATGCTCATCCTTTTTAACTCCAATTCCTTTTTCATGGCAATATCCAACATTAAATGTTCCTTTAGCATGTCTCATCTCTGCAGATTTTTGATAATAAACAAAAGCCAAATGTTCATCCTGTTCAACTCCAATTCCATTTTGATAGCAATATCCAACATTAAATATTCCATTAGCATCAGCATCATCCATCTCAACAGATTTTTGATAATAAATGAAAGCCTTATGCTCATCCTTTTTAACTCCAATTCCTTTTTCATAGCAATATCCAACATTAAATGTTCCTTTAGCATGTCCCATCTCTGCAGATTTTTGATAATAAATGAAAGCCTTATGCTCATTCTTTTCAACTCCAATTCCATTTTGATAACAAGATCCAACCTGAAATATTCCATAAACATTGTCCATCTCAGCAGATTTTTGATAATAAATGAAAGCCTCACGTTCATCCTTATTAACTCCAATTCCACGACGATAACAATGACCAACATCGATCATTGCTGTAGCATAATTCATATTTGCGGCTTTCAAGTATAATTCGAACGCCTTTTTTTCATTCTTATTTACATTAATACCTTTTTCGTAATTACGCGCAAGCTTTCGAAGTTCATAAGGGTTCGTCTGGTTATTCGATAGAATTTAAATTTGAAAGTATTGCTTTTTTAAAAAAATACGTGTACGTAGTTATATATGTACAAGTTACATTTTAGTTACTGCATTCATCCATATTCGATATAGATCTGTATCCACGTGGTTTGTAACACGATAACGGTAGTTCATGTAACTATAAATGCTCTACAAAGACATTCTTTGTTTAAATATCTTATATATTCAATCTTTATAAATAAACAGATTTGATACGTCACATTAAGGTAAAAATTGGTGCGGGCATAAACTCACGAATTTTGTCTATTACATCAAAATTCTTCAACTCTCCAGATATTGAGAATTTTTGTGTCGGATTCTTTATCAGATAGATGAACTGATAAACACTAATCGTCAAAATCAGTGAAGAAACTAACAGATTAAATGGTAATCATTGCCTATAAAAAAAGTCGATCCGTGTTTCATATTCCATGTTTTTCCATAAATCTTACATATTCACGGAATTTATAACTTTAAATCATGGAGATTATTCGGCCTGCCTAGATTTTGTCGACCATGTTGCAGATTCACTGAGTTTCACAAATTGGGAAATATTCGGAAATTTTTTTTTCCGAAAAAGTTCACGTTACATTCATTTGTCACGGTGTTACTACAGTAACATTTCTGCGTCCCAACGTCCTTACTTTTATTTTCGATCATACTTATACTTCCAGATCGACCTTATATCGTCCTACCTTATCTCTATTATAATTTGCCCTTTCCTAATTTGCTTCGCCATACTCACCCTACGTTAATACCGCATATAGATATTTATACTATCTATAATTATTCATTTTTCCATATTTGTCACTATATACATCGATTTCATACCGTATATGATCGAATAAAGCTACCAAACCCGAATAAAAGCTACCCTCTCGATTTTGGACCAAAAAATTTGGAGGAAGTTATTATGTTTTAATAATAAAATTGGACTCGAATAGAAGCTACCTCCTCTTTTTAGTCCGAAAACTCTCAAATGTTGGTAGCTTTTATTCGGTAATATACGGTATATAATACCCGAACTTCTTACGCCAAAGTTGGCGCCGAATTCGAAAGTTTCGGTTTCGGATTATAGCTTCCTAAACCTTATCCGAATCTCGAATCCTCACACGAAACCCGAAACCTCATTCGAAACACGAAACTAGTGATGCCTGGCGAAACTATTTTTGCAATGACGAAAGGTTTCGTCATGGTTTAGTCTGACGAAACCTCTGACGATTGACGAAACCTCTGACGATTGACGAAACCACTGACGATTGACGAAATCCTGACGATTGACGAAACCATGACGATTGACGAAAAAAGGCTGTGCCAAAATTTTTTAGATAAATTTTTATTTTTTTTTTTGAATTCTACGAATTTGTAGAATTTAATTAAATAGTGGTCGTCAAGATATCATCGCTCAAAGTCTGAAAAATTTTGGCGCAGCCTTTATTTTGATAGACGTTTTGAATTTTTTTAAAGCTTTGAGCAACGTTATCTCGACAATCACAAAGTCAATTTTAATGGACTTTTTTTTTTTTTATTTGAATTCTGCAGATTCGTAAAATGCAAAAAAAAAAAAAAGACCATCGAATTTAGCTTGTGGTTGATCAAAATAAAGGCTGCGTCGTAAATTTTTTTAAACTTTGAGCACGATATCTTGATAACCATCAAATCAATTTTGATAAACTTTAAAATCTACGAATCTGTAAAATTCAAATAAAAAAGTTTATCGAATTTGGCATGGTAAATGTTAAGATATCATCACTCAAATATAATAAGATTTGCTTTTATTACCACTGGTAATCATTACCAGTGTTGCTATATCTCTGAAAAAATTTTGACGCAGCCTTTATTTTGATTAGTCGATTTGAATTTTTTAAAAATTTGAGAAATAGTATATCGACAACCATCAAGCCAAATTAGATATGCTTTTTTTATTTAAATTCTACGAAATTGTAGAATTCAAATAAAAAAGTTATTAAAGTTGATTTAGTTGTTGTCAAAATAACATCACTCAAAGTTTAAAAAAAATCAAAAATTTTGGGGGAATGAAATATTTTAACCATTTATAGTATAAATCGCGTTATATTTTGTCCCAGCTGAAATTTTATTATCGAACTATATTTTTTTATTATAATCACAAAAATTCATCACATGTCCTACTATTTTTCAAAAAGCTGTAATAAAATTTCTCGTTGTTTTTTGTTTTTACATTTGTTTTGTTACACAAAATCCTGTAATTCTATTGGTTCCGATGTACAATTTTGAGATCGGAAGTGATCTTTAGCCCAGAAATTGCTTAGTTTCATCAATCACCATAGGCTTCATCAATCATCAATTCGTCTTTGAAGTCACTTTATGAAATGGTTTCATCAATTGTCAATAACAAGGGTTTTGCTACTCGTCAGGCATAATTACATGAAACCTTACTGAGCACCAAACTTCCATATACATTGATTGCCAGGAATGGAATGATATTGTAAATCACATGTTAAAATAATTTACGATAGTTACTTAATGTATAAGCTTATTACAAAATTTAATACCAGGAACGTAGTACAAAGTACGAAGAGTATGGTTTACTGAAGAGTTAAATGAAGACAGCAAAATCTGAGCATTAATTGGTTGATCAAACTCGTGACTTCGAATATTTCTATATCTGTGTATGTGCATATAACAGGAGAGCACGTTTACAGTGCAGGCAATTTAAGTGGTATAGCGCTGTTGCATCTGATCGAATGATCCATACTCGTGACTTCGTCAGGATTCTGCCTATATCAGGATCATTGTGCACCGATAAGTATGGTCTTGATTTTTGCATTTTACATTAAATGGGCTTTTCAAATGCATAATTTTTTAATTGGAGCAATAAAAATTTTGCGTATTGGATAGTGCAAATGTAGAATATGCCAGGCATGTTAAATGGTATGTACGATTTTCTAGTAGCACAATAAAAAATGCGGTATGAAGCGAAGACTTGTTCTGTATAAGCAGTAATATTTATAATGATATATTAAAACCTTATTTGGCGCTTGAATTAACAAATCTTTTATTGTAAATCGTGCTAATTCAGTTTTGACTTTTTTGTATCGAATTTTAATTAAAAAACTCGTTAGAGAACTTTGCTAAAGCATGATTGCATGCCTTTTGATTGGTCTCTCATTTTTGGGTATATTATCATGAAGAACATAAATGGTATTGTCCTTTTGCTATCGAGCAACCTACGCAATTTTGCTGAGCTTCGGTTTTTTATTTTTTTTAAAAAAACTACAGATCACATTGTCATCACACCAAGCTATTCCTACATATGTCCGATAGGTCACAATTTTTTGGTTGACGTTTCAGCAGGCCAATCAAACCAACGTTATGGACACAATTTATGGCTGCTGTCTCAGCAGGCCAATTAAAGCAGTGTTACATCATTTTCAGGGCGGGAGAGAAGTGTTGATGTAGCTAGAACGAAAAGTCAGGTTCGCAGAAAAGACAAAATTAATTCACATCTACTTCTCATGCTTACTAAACTACTATGATCTGATTACCTCATATTTACTCAATTCATACAAACTCGCTAATGTTACTAATTATCTTCATCATATCACATCATAATTGCATAATTACTGCTACTTACATCACTGATAATTACTTCACAATTAAGATCTCTCGATCAATCGAACATGGAGACAACAAAATCTGAGCATTAATTGGTTAATTAATCTCATGACTTCAGATATTTCTATATCTGTGTATGTAAATATACTAGGAACAGAGTATGAAATACGTTTATAGGCGAGTTAAGTGGTATAGCGCTGTTTCGTCTGATTGAATGATCCATTATCATGACTTCATCAGGATTCTGCCTAAAAAATGCGGTATGAACCGAAAACAATTGTTCCCTTTTTTTTAGTACTACCGTAGCTTCAAATCAATAGTAATAAACAAATATATAATAATAAAAAAATTGAATTGTTCTATTGTTCTATTATATAAATGGTAGCATTTATAATTATGTATTAAATTTCTTATCTTACACTTGATTTGAATATCAAATTTTACCTAAAAATCTTGTTAGATATTTTGCTAAAGTATGATTGCATGCCTTGTATTGAATAATCCGGTAGTAAATAGCATGTGTGATTTCCTAGTGGCACGATAAAAAATGCGGTATGAAGTGAAGACTTTTGTTCAGTAATATTTATAATAATATATTAAATTACTTATTTGGCACTTGATTTAATAAATCTTTGTTGTAAATCACGCTAATTTATTGTTTTATTTTTTTTGTAATTTTAATTAAAAAAACTTGTTTAAGAACTTTGCTAAAGTGGCGTGCCTTTTGATTTGTCTCATTTTTGGGTATATTATGATGAAGAATATAAATAGTATTGTCCTTCTGCTATCAAGCAACCTATGCAATTTTACCGAGCATCAGTTTTTTGTTTTCATTTTTAAACTACAAACCACGTTTTTGTTACAACAAGCTATTTTTATATATGTCTGCCTCTCAGCAGGCTAATCAAACCAATATTATAGTCACAATTTATAGCTGCCGTCTCAATAGGCCAATCAAAGCGGTATTACATCATTTTTCGGGTGGAGAGGGAAGGGTTGATGCAACCAGAACAAAAGTCGGGTTCGCGGAAAAGAAAATTAATTCACATCAGCTTCTCATGCTTACTAAATACTATGATCTGATTACCTCATACTTACTCAATTTTACACATATTCGCTAATACTACTAAATTATCTTTATAATATCCACATCATAATTGCATAACTAATTACTGCATACTTACATCACCAATTACTACTCGATCGATTGAACATGTGACCGTAACCGGGCCTATTATGTATTCGATCCAGGTGAATAGATTTGAGACAAAGCTGCCTCAATGCTTATATAACGAGCAGCTATTGTATTGAATAATCCGGTGTTAAATAGCGTGTGCAGTTTTGATTTAAAACCAGTTAATTATAAATTATACTAATTTAGTGCAATAAAAAGTTTGCGCATTGGACATTGCGTGATCAGAGAATCATTCTAAAATTTTATGATAATATATTGATTTCTTTGTGCGGACATTGATTTAAAAATAAACATTGCTATGTTGGGAACGGAGTGTAACAAAGATTATACTGGTTATGTTATATGGCATGTTCGATTTTCTAATTGCACAATCATGTAGTATAAACCGAAAACATTTATAATGATATATTAAATTCCTTATTTAAAGCCTGTTTATTATAAATCGCACTAATTTATTATTGTATCGAATTTTAATTAAAAAAACTTGTTACTAAAGTATGATAGCATGCCTTGTACATATGGGCGGATGTAAACAAATCACGAATTTGTACAACCGACTAATCGATTTATTACACATGAGTATTTGAAAATAAAGCAAAGTGACAACCAATAAAAATTGTGATTTTCATGAACCAATAAGTAACACATGCTATTTTTAAAAAAAAACTATTAGTGAAATTTATCATATAGTTTTTCTTTTTCTTTCTTTTTTTTCTTTCCATTTTAACTATATTATTTATATCTTTTTTTTTCTTTCTATTTTAACTATATTATTTATATCAAGTTTTACATTCATAGACAAAATCTTAAATATGCTTAAACTCCTTAATAATTTACAAAATTCATCTGATCATTTATAGATAAACCATAATACTACTATAATACCTATAATAATCCAATCAACTCCAGTCATAACGTAACCAAGCATTGATATATCAAGTTAATACCACATACAATACCATCTGAGGATAACTAGCATATGATCATTCAATAGTTATTGCACAACTGTTAACGTTCCTGGTTTTAGCGCGACTACGTCACGCAGCTACTTATTTAAAAATATAATTTTATAGATAATAGTTATTTTAAAACTTAAATACTACATATTAGGGGTCTTAGCTGGGTCGGGTCTGATCCAACCCGGGTTGGGTTGGGTCAGATCAAACCTGGGTCAGAAAAAACCCGAGTTGGGTCAAACCTGGGTCAGACCCAGGTTAATGATAGGTAACGCATGACAAAACCATTTTATTGCAAAAATAAATAAATAAATAATTTATTAATTATAAAAAAGTATTTATCTGATAAAAAGAACTTCATACGGATTTTTACAGGAGAGTCTCCAAAATTCCTGGTCATATTCCCTTTTAGGTTTGGATCCAAAATTGGATTTTGCACACATGTGATTGTCTGATTACCTAGCATGGTTGACATTAATGCTACATATAAAATGTCGTTACAATTTTGTTTTCGTGACTAGCTAAAAAGAAAAATTATACGTACAAGGCAAAATAATAAATGCTATTTATTAAAGACGAATTCGTAGAGGCATGATATAAAATTTCAAAATTAGTAGATCCTTAATTATATGAACTTTGTTTTTTGGTACTACGTAATCAAAAATTTCTAAAGGTTTGATCTTTATTTTAATTAGAAGTTAGTCATTTTATACAGGAATGATGTCTCAAGAAACTTTTAAGCAGTTTTCTTAACGAAAAGAAGGAAATAGAAGGTCAATACTGTGATTTGAAGTGCAAGGAAAATTTGTTTCATAATTTTGATCAAATTTTAATATGTTATATTTGCATATATTCAGCATAGATGCTAATTTCTTGCTCATGAGTAAATTAGGTTCCTATTGCTTTTCTAAAATTCTTTCTGACTTCCTTGAAATTGACCTTTTGTTTCCTGATATATTTCCTATTGAATTTTATTCCGTTCACGCTAATCTAGGTGAGTACAAGTAATTTTTTAACCTACGGAATTTACTCCGGAATAAGTACTTTGGGTTGACTAGCCTTAGTTAAAACATGCTACTCGGATTCATGATTATTTACTATTTGATTTTATTTTGTTCCATTAATTTAGATGAGTATAAAGAGAATTTATTAATCTAAGTTTTTGAAATATGCTACCAAGTTCGTGAATATTTCTATTTTAATTTTTTGGAAGATTTTTTTGCTTTAATTTAATGTGACTGTAATCTATTTAGATTCATAACTATTTACTGTTAATTCCATTTTCTTGCGTATGTATAATGAAAATTTATTGATTTAAGTATTTAGAATAAGTCACTCAAGCCTATGATATTTATTACTTTCAATTTTCCTTTTTAATATAGTTCGTGAATGAAAGTAAATTTATCAGCCTTTAGATTTAAAATATGCTATTCGGGTTTATAACTATTTACTATTTGATTTCATTTGTTCGCATTAAATTAGGCAAGTATTATGAAAATTTATTAATTTATGTACTTAAAATAAGTTACTTAAGTTAATAAACGTTTACTATTTAGTTTCATTTAATTTAGTACGCAGTTATAACAAATGTGATGTTTATTAAAATCAGTTCAGATGATTTTACCAAAAATCATTCATTGTACTATTTGTATTTTCTATTTGTTTTTTTTCCATATACGATCTAATATTTTTTCATGTTTTCAAGTATGGAATGTTTTCTGATTAGGTGTCACAGCTTTTTTTTGGTGTTGTTTTCGAAATCGTCACATTGATGGTGCTAGATTTGTTATTGTTTGTTATTCTAATCCACGTTCATGTTTAACTAGCATCCTTTTTAATAAGTATGTACCTTATAACAGTTAAGACAGTGTAATAAATATTCTTAAGTTACGCCAGCTTTCGCCAGTTTTAGTCCTTTTGTCACCCTGCTTCAGTTTGTCTTTTTGTTATTTGGAGTTTTAGCTGATAAGATTGGGTTTTGCGTTTTATTAGTCGAAATCCCAGGTTTTGCCCAGCAACCATAGAATTTCGTTTCAGTCAACGACCTTTTTCACAAACCATCTTGTTGGGTCAGGCCCAGGTTGGGTTTGACATGAGGCGGGTCAGACCTGGGTCGGGTTTGGCATGAGGTGGGTCAGACCTGGGTCGGGTTTGATATGAGTCAGGTCAGACCCGGGTCAGGTTTGACCCAAGTGGGTCTGACCCAGGTCAGGCCCAAACCTGACACAACCTGACCCATTAAGACCCCTACTACATATTTACCCAACACGTGTACCTGGGTATTTCTCTAGCTCATTTTAATACCCTGGGTACACATGTAGTAAGATAAAAAGAGGTAATTTGGTAAAGTTAACTTAACTAATATAAAAAGTTTTTTATTTTAATATTAAAAAATTTTTTATTTTTTGTATAAACTTTATATATGATTTAGAATTATTTTATAAAAAAATTGTCATATAACATCTTGTATTAATGTAATATTAAATGGATTATAAATTGTATCAAAAAGCTTAATTTTAGAGAGGTAGGGTAATTTGGTAAATTTATGGTATCTTGTGTGATCCAGTGATAAGAATTAAATAATTTTTATACCATTTGATTCATTTCGATGAGATAATTTGAATAATATAAAGTTTATCTGATTCTAATTACTGGATCACAAAATATTATCAATTATATATTGCACAAAAATAATTCTTGGAAGTATTTTGATAAAGTGTAAATATGACAAAAATTGAAAATATCTTGTTACCCAGTGATCAGAACCAGGTGATCTTGGTAATACATTTTCTATCTAAAAAGTGCTTTGTATAGTGTACAACCATGTGATATGTACACTATTGAGTTATATGATATAACAAATACTTTAATCACATTGATCAAGTCTTTTCTTTGTAGTTGGTTATTTTAATCCCAAAATAACTTAAAAACTACAGCTTACAGTTTGATTAAATTGCTTGATTTGTTTTTGTTACTGTAGGTGCTAGGACTGACTATATCTAACTATGATGTTCATAGTCCTGCAAATTTGAATAGTTATATTTGCAACAAATTCCTTACTATTGTCACTCTGAAGTACCACAGGAAGCCCAAGAATTTTGAAAACATCCTTAAAGAGGTGCACTGCAATACTACTGCAATTGTTTTTGCTTTCTTATTTTTTGTTGGGACTGTGATAAGAAATTTAAAAAACATTAACATATATAAGCAGCTATGAAAAATCATTTATTCTCTTTAGCAAAATCATAGAAATTGACTAGGTCAATTTGAACATGCTGCCAAAGACCTAATAATCCTACTAATTTTATATTATATTTTTGATCAAAGTGTTTATAGCACAGGTATTATATTATATATACTTTTACCTCTTCTTGTATGATTTTAATGTGCCTTTCTGAAAGTACAGAAAAAGTTTGTGGTATTCACAGTAGTTTGTCTGGTCATAAAAGTATTCCAAAATTACAGCATGCATTTCTATATCTTATTTGGTAATATACAGCTTTTTCTGATTTGGCCACACCATTCTTTACAACTAGCTTAATATAAAAAATTCTATTTTCATCAACTTTAAAATTTTTGTAGTGGTGAATAAAGTTGCCTTATATGGTAAGTTTTTTTAATGCGTTTTGGAACATTTTCTGATTGAAGATACTTAACTATTGTATAATACTCTTCTACTGTCTTAGGGATTTTTGGAATTGCTAGCATATTAAAAAAAAAAACTTTGCCAATTTAAAAGCTTTTTGGCAAAAGTATGGTAGTACATCTTGGGTGGGTAGTAGGAGACTTAATGGGTCAGGTTGGGTCGGGTTTGTGCCTAACCTGGGTTAGATCTACTTGGGTCAAAACCTGACCCAGGTCTGATCTGCCTTATATCAAACCTGATCTGGGTTTGACCCACTTTATGTCAAACCTGACCTGGGTTTGATCTGCCTCATGTCAAATCCAACCTGGGTCTGACCCAACCCAACTCAACCCGGATTGAACCCAAGTTAATAATGTGTAAAGCAATGATTGTCCATTATTTGTTCACTATACTAGTAATTGCAATATATTGTAGATTTTTAAATCGGTATAAGTTAACTATAAAAAGTTTGTTACAAAGCTCATTACTCCAATTACAGATAGTATGCAGCTTAGTTTTATTGGTAAATTCCAATTTTTAAATAAGTATTGCAAAGAGAAAACATTATATTGCTATATTAGTTTTAGCTCATTGATCATATATAATTGTGGTTTGTAGATTGATATAATACTATAAGTTACTAAAAAAATTGATTGATTATCAAATAATCTGGGCAGCAAAAATTCTGACCAAAAATTCTAGAAATCAATTATTAAATATTTGGTTGAATATAACTTTTTTTGATATTTGCTAATATATTCACTATTTTTTTATTAATTATATATTTTATCTATAACAGTGCATTTGTCATGTTCTTGCATTTGTTCTTAAACTTGCACTTATTCTTGAACTGGACCATTATATAGTTCTTCAAGAGTTTGGCCATAAGAAAGAATAAATAGCCAAGACTTTCTACCTTCATTCTATTTATAAAGTTAAAATTGTTTAGGCATGGCAGGACAGGCTCACCCAAAAATATTAAAGGAAATAAGGCCAACTTTGATGGAAGCCAAGTATAGCTGAATTGTTGAAAGTTTTTGTGATATTAAGGCTAATATATTTATTACCAAAAACCAACACCAAAAAGTACAGTTTTAATGGCAGCAGATATTTTTCTTTACGATATGGACTTGGTTATTGTCAGCCAAGATGCGACTTAGCATCTTGAATTAGCCACTAATATCACCCAAAAATTCAATAATTTTTACAGGCAAAAACTGCTAAAAATCTGTCTTATTTAAATTTCTTGAGGAAAAGGAGGTAGACCAGGAGCAAAAGTTAACCTATGCTTAATTGCTATCTTTTACTTTTAAAAAATGCTTAGAAGGAACCCTAGACCTCTTTGATTTTACTAATTTAGAGGAATTAATTTGCTATAATAATTACTTTACTAACCTAAGGTGAATTTTTTTAGCCCAAAATAGTTTGTAAATTTTAGGCAATCAAACAATATAAGTAAATTGAAACATCATATTCACAATTTTGTATTGTTTAACGATGTTAATAAGGGCATTGAAAAATGATATAATAATTACTTGAATATTATTACAGTCGGACCTCTATAATGCAACTTCTATAAATGCAATACCTCTCTAAATGCATGTTTTTTCTATTCCATAAGTTGTTATTAGTGCTAAATGCACATTCTATATTCTGTAAATGCTCATTCTCTTGAATAATATTTTATATTATTAACCTCCCTAAATGCATGTAGCTAATCAAATTTTAGTATTTAAGATAGGCTATACAGTTTTGGTAAAAGTTATACAAACTTGATGATCAAATTTTTAAAGCGGCAATTTAATTGGCTTACTCTAAATGCAAACTTCCTAAATGCACGTTGTAGGCTTGTCCCTACGAGTTGCATTTATGGAGGGTTGGCTGTATAATTACTCAACTATAATAATAGTCATAATCATCTTATGTATTTTTGTTAGTTTTTTTGCATTTAGATCACATTTTTCGGACGACCAATAAAAAAATGTTAAAGCGAAAAACCCAGAATTGAAGTATATAGATAGATTCATTATACTTGTTTTATATTTAATTTTTCTATATAAAATTTTAATAAAATAAAATGCGCATGATTTAGAAACATGTTCATTAATGCGCATTTATGCGCATGATTGAGGAATCAAATGCACGTATGAAACCCAACTCTAATATATACTTTAGAATAATACAAATTTTGTCTGTAAAAATTGTATATACATATGAAGTTCTTTTATCAGATGAATACTTTTTTATAATAAATTAAGTATTTATTTATTTATTTTTGCAATGAAATAGTTCTATCATGCATCACCTATCATTAACCCAGGACTGACCTGGGTCAGATCTGACCCAGGTTTGATCTGACCCAACCTAACCTGAGTTGGGTCTGACCCTGGGTCCGGTTGGGTCAGACCCGACCCAGCTAAGAACTCTAGTGGGTAGTGGGTATTACTCTTCTTGGATATGTAGTTGTTGTTGCTTTTCTTGGTATGAGTTTTTTCTTCGGTAGTTTGCTTCAGATAGGTGTTGTTACTTTAGATAGGTGTGGGTGAGGGTGAGGGGTGAGCGGGCATTTGTATGAATTTTTTGTTTTTTTTTTTATTATCATATTATACAATATACAGAAATAATGTAATATGATGTGCAGTTATGGGTTACATGGATTTCGGCATCATTTTATTTCACAATCATCAGCAATATTAATTAAATTAAAAAAATTTAATTAATAAAAATAAATAAATTAGAGCCTGGAACCAGGTTATTTTTATATATTAAACCTGATTTTAACACTTTTTCAAATAAAATTTTAAGTATATGTGATCACCCAATCAAATTTGATTATGTGCATTACATGATTATATTGAGCATATAATGCACATGATCAAATTTGATTGGCTGATCACAGGGTCGCCATAGCTATAAAATAACACCCTTATTATTATAATTATTCCAGTAGCGAATCTACACTACAATAGAATTAATAAAAATAATTATAGTTATCCTCCTCTATAATCATATGGTTTGTATCATTGTGATTATTAAAGAGTGTGGTTATATAGAAATCTTTTTTTTAGGTCTATTATTAATAAATTGTTCTATGATTCTACAAGAGTTGCGATTATATAGGAGGTAATTAGAGAAGAGGATGACTATATTTAATTAAATTATCACTTCCTAAAGTCATACCCCATATAGTCATGCCTCTATTTAAGTACCCAATATTGTGCGATGAACTTAAAAACATAGTAAACAACCTCATTATAGTTACAAATCACTTATAATCACTATTACCATAAAATTTTGATTTTTTAACAATTTTATTAATAATAAACCTCCTATAGTCACCAATTTCTAATTAAATATGGATTATAAATCTGATTGGCTAATATTCATATTCATTTATATTTAAAATTATCTATTAAGCTTCTTAAAGGTTTAACTGCAAATGACTTTTGTTTCAATGACCTGATTTGAATAAAACGACTACCAAAATGTTCGTCTCAATGAGACAATTCTAATGTGCCTAAAATCGTTAAAATCTAATTACAGGTTCCTGAGATTATTAAAAATTTGTGTCACTTCATGTGTTAAGAATTGATTAAATTTAAATATCTGAATGAAGAATCCTTAGCGATCTTGGGTTCTGTGATTAGACTTGGACAATTGTAGACTCACTAGTAGGGCTCCGACCGACCCGAACTGAGACCGGACCTTAGGCAAGTCCGAGTCCGGTTTGAATTTCGAACCGGACTCAGACTCAAACTATTTTACAACTCAGTCCGGTCTGAGTCCGAATATCAAACTTTTGGCTTGGTTCGAGTTTGGTTTGAGTTCGGTCCGAAAGTTTGGTCCGGTCCGAAAGTTCGATACCCCAATCCAACATGCATAAGATAGTGTGCCGTGAACAAAGTTACGGGCATCCATTTGTCACGAGACCATGACCCAGGCCTATGATGATGGGTAAGTATTAAGTATTGATGACTGGGATGATTGATGTTTTTAAGAGTCGGATAGTATGATGTATTGAGAGTCGGATAGTATGATATATTGAGTAAGGGATAATGGATAGTTGAGTAAGTATGAAGTCATAAGGAGTGGTTATTTAAGAGAGATAAAGACGGGAATTGTTGTCTTTGCTGCTAGCTTGACGAAAGTCTAGCTATGTCGTTAGTACCCGCACACCCACCACTAGATGGGAACTCTCTATGGGTTTGGCAGTATTATAGGAGGGTTCGATAGTTCGGATGGACAACCAGAGTGATTGGCTTGTTGGCCTGATCGAGCAGCTTAGATATTAAAGGAGAAAGTAAGATGCCATGAGTAGAGCATAAGACTATAACCCAGACCCATGATGTAGATTCACGATTGATTAGTATGGGGTTTGAGGTGCTGTGAACGAAGTCACATGGCATCTATTTGTCATAAAACCGTGAACTGGTCCATGATGTAGAGTTGATGGTGGTAAGTTTGAAGTATTGATGACATTATTATGAGTATTAGCACGATAGATGGCGCAAAATGCCACCCATCTTGTTTAAGAGATAAATAAGTAAGTGTTTAACAATATCTCAATGTAATTTCTAAGAATTAAATGTTATTATTGATTAAAGTTCTAGTTATTGCAGAAATTGATAGCATAAATTTAGGTGTAGTATATAGATACTTATTTTTTTGATAATATTGTTTAATTACCGGTATGTAAATTTTTATCTTGAGAGTATTTTTATAATTATAATATTGGAATTTATTTCGCTTGAAGTATATTATAACTTATTGTGGTGTATACTCCTATGTGGTTTATAAATATAATACAGAAGGTATATTAGAATATTGGTATAAGTTAAAAATCTTGAAGGGACAAATATGTAATGTATTTGTCTGAGTAATCTTAATATATTATTTAGACAAGTACGTTTTTATTTTATATAGGGTTTATTAAAGTTCATATCTTATATGATAAAATTGCTAATGTTACTTGTTGAATATTATTTATCTATTAGTTATCTGGTGTACGTAAAATTATCGGAAATATTAATATTATTTAAATCGAAAAATTTTAAAATTGAAGTGATTATTGATTTTATTTAATTATAATAGAATGATACTTTTTTTAACTACACGATATTTGCAATATCGATATCATTTTAGAAACATTTAGAAATATATTCTATTTAGTAGAGTGCATGTATGCTTGTATGTACGTATGTAAGCACGTGGCTAAACTTTGTTCGATCATTGAACTATCAAATTCAATTTTATTGAGTTTGATTGTTGATATTGAATCGAATTCAATTATTATTGTCAAGTTTAAAGAATGCATTTATTGAATTCATTTATTATGAACACGATTTGTTTTAGGAAACAAATTGTAATCTTAGATTGATAGTCATATCGATTTAATTATAATAAAATGACTTTATTTACAATATCGATATTATTTTCGAAGCATATCCTATTTTTGGTACATATTTGATATGTATCCGGACCCGGACAGGTTCTCTAACTTCGAACTGGACCCGGACCGAACCTATAATCATGTTTGAGTCCGGTTCGGGTTCGGCACTTTAGGTTCGGGTCTGAGTCCGGGTTCGAAATTTTCAAAATTTATGGTTCAAGTCCGGGGTCGAGTCCGGGTTCAGCCAGACCCGGACCGGACCCGAACCAGACTTCGGAACCCTACTCACTAGATTGTCTCATTGAGACAAGCACTTTGGTAATTATTTTATCTAAATTGTGCCACTAGATCAAAAGTTATTCATGTTAAATATTTTAAATTTTTAATGGTATTTCAATATGTTACAACTACATATTATATTAAGCACTCATTGGCATATGGACACATGACTATGATAAGGTATTTTATTTATAGTCACACCTCTAAATAATCACCAAAATAGGGTGCAACCAACTTGGTTACTATAGGGAGGGATGACTGTAATTGTACGAAATTTAAAGCTGCTAAATTCAATAGAATCGGTAAAAAAAACAATTATTTAATCAATCGTGAGATGTTTAAGAGCTACCAAATTCAATAAATCAGCAAGAAAAAAAATTTATTTACAAGAAAAATTATTTAATTGATGGTCGAGAAAAAAATTATTTAATCTATAAATTCAAAGAATGCTAAAAGTTAGTATCAAAAAACAAAGAATTATTTAAAAAAAATTTCAAATAAAAAATATTAGAGGCTGACGCTTGCAGTGCATAAAGAATGTCTCAATCCCAACCAATGAGAGGCAAGATCAGCTTCGTCAATAGGAACTGGTAGTGGATATTGTAAACAGATGTAAGAGATGTCGATTTGCTTAAGACACAGGAGGTAATACACTGAATAGCCACATAAAATACATAATAAGCCTCATGTTCGGGATCAATTACTATTTCATGATGTATTGATTAATTCGCTCCAATTACTACATTTTACGTATCGTTACTTCATTTTTCCTTACCTCTATCGAACCATTACAGTATTATATATTATTTTCTTACTTTTTCTCATTTTAACAACCACTTTTTATCATTATTTCATAATTACATCTTTTTTTTATTATGTATTAATGGATGTGCATAAAGGAAAGGCTTTCGTCATAGGAAAGGACATAACTAATATGTAAAAATACATAACTTGTACATAGGCAAATTTGCCTGTATAATTACTATAAATATATCTCTGATCTATTTTTTTAATCATTTAAAATATTTAAATAAAATTTGGTATTATAATATTTAATAACAAGGATTATTTTTTTGTATTATTTAAATTTATATTATACGACAAAAAGTTTATATTGCTTATAAGCTGAAAATATTAAATTTTAAAGAAATTTTTTAACCAAAAAAATATTTTACAATATCTTGGCAAATTCTTTAAATATTGGTTTTAAAAATATAGTTTCTAATACAATATTGTAGTTTATATAAAGGATGACAACTTTCATTATTTGACTTTATATGATTTACTTGTAAAAATTAAGACTTGTATTAAAAGTGAAAATTTTTTTTATAGACGGGAACATATAAAATTTGAGAAAACCTAAAAAAAAATTTCTATAGTAAAAGTTCCAAAACAAAAACTTTAAACTTTTATTACACCAAAGTTTTTTAATAATTTTAAAAAAATTTTATAATAAAGTTGATAAAACAGAACTAATATTATATTTTTTACTTAGAAAGTATATAGCTAAAATTAATATTTAAGGTTTTATTTAAAAAATTTAAAATTTTAAAATTTTCGCAGGCAAATATGCCTGCATAACAAATTAAGGGATAAATATTACCTTATTCTACTGTTACAGGGTGAATCGTTTCCTTTTAATAAGATAAACACAAAGATATATGATTTTGGGTGATAAGGCAACTCACCAGAGGCGTGACATTGGTGATTTGGTATTAAATTTAATTAATTTTATTAAAACGATTTATTAAGGAAATTTATTTAAGGTTATTTAATTATAGGAATCCTGTAGGATGCCTTTTACAAAGGGGGAAATTACAGTGCTTTTATAGCTTTTACTAACCTAACGAATTTAAGGGGCTTAGGGACAATTTACAGATAACATCGTTAAAGAATCGAAGAAAACTAATTCTAAGGTAAAGGGCTTATAATAATAATTACAACATTATTATTTAAAAAGAAGGCTTTGCTTTGTTTCTTGTAATATTTCAAATTACAGCCACTTGTAATTATATCTTGATTCTCGGTCTTCTTTCTTCTCTTCTTTTGCGTACTTGTTCTTCGGATGCTTGAGCTGTTTGAGTTTCGCGTTTGTTTGTTTATCTTGTTCGGCCGACAAGCCTTATTCGTGAGCGTAAACATTTAGCCTCAATTGGGGTGGCGCTTACTTCCTTTTGTCACGAGTTTACTGTGCCCGATTCTGTAGATCCCACCTTTTGCCCGTGACACTACGATATATATAATAAAATATACATTTATTACCGTACTAAATAATCCCTTAACCGTTATATATTAAACCTACTACAACAAATATAAAGTCAAATTAACAAAAGTGCCTACATGGCACCTAATTGCGTAAAACCTTAACAATAAAGCCACTAAATCATGTATTCCCACACTCTCCTGAGAGCCTTACGTACAACCATGAGTTAAAATTAGTCAACAAGATACAGAAGTCTCTCCCCAGAACACATCAATGTTAAACGCAATAATTCTGTATCACACCTCGTGCTTGTGATGCTTTGAAATTACGCCCCATGCCTAGGGATTGGTACAGTTACGGTTATTGCGATCATGGTCAGACATTCGTTTGATTGATTAATGTAGATCAATTGACCGGGTAGCTTATTTATACGCTTTAGAGTACTTTTTGGGAATGTAACGTTTCATTAACAAAAAATCACCGTAAAAGTCGTTTTTAGCTTCGAACAAACGTTGTTATTCAGTATATAAAAGAATCTCAAAGAATTTTACTTCTCATTGACTTTGTTTAGAAGGCAAAATATATTACCATCTATTATTGATTGAGCTCATCAATTCGTTGCTCGAATAACTCGAATTTGTCATTATCGAATCGTGTAATGTTTAACTCGCGAGTCAAAATAAATTATATATTTAGTAAGATTTATGAAATAAAATTTCCTTTACCTATCGGAATATGAAATATATTCGCCTTTGTAATAGTAATTTAACTTTTAAAACTCAAAAAGTAATTTGAATAAAACTCGAATGAATTAACTTAATCAGATGACTCGAGTAAAATCCGAACGAGTTAACTCGATCAAATGATTTGAGCTTAATTCGCAAATTACGAGTTAGAATCATTATCGTCTTACAAATTTATACTGTAGAGTGAAGTTAACTGGAAATATTTTCGTCTAAATACCTTGATTATATAAAATTTTTATTGTTTAACTGTACAGTTTTGAAAGTGATAAGCTTTTTAGTAGTAGAAGATCTGAGTTTAATGTTTAAATTTAGTTGCTTTTAGTGATGTACTGGGGTTTATCAACCGTAAATTAAAGCTTGATTTATATCGTTTAGATTCTTTAATGATTTGGTTGTTGGTAATAAATACTCCACTTTACTCGTATCCATCTATTCTCTAAGATAAATGTGATAAAAATTTTGCGTGTATTTAGGCCAGACCAAGTTGATTGTGTTTTACATTACCCCCATAGTAAAACAATTTTGATAAATATACTGTACACAGACATTTCGGAAAATTTTTATATAGTCACGGAACAATTTGGAATAATTTTTTTTTGAAAAAAACTTTTTTTAAAATTTTACTATGTGAACCGACCCCCCTCCTGGAGGGGAGAGGGGGTAATGTAAAACACATAATCATCTTGGTCTGGCCTTATTAGTTTGTAAGTAAGTTTTTATACAAAGCTTTTTCTTTTTCGTTTTCTATTAGTAGTATTAAAACGATAAATTTAAAAATTATGGGTTAACTGTTAATTATCACGTGTTTAACTGACTGGTTAAATTATAGCCGGGAAGATTTAAAAATATAAGCACGTGTTAAATTCGTCAAAACATAAACTTTTCCTCAACAACAAATTACCTCTCAAATTGTACAACACAAGATTTAAAAGTCTGCGAAAATTTTCTCCTGTAAAACGCAAAATTTGACGACGAATGTAAATCCCATGGCTTATTGTAAAAGGACAAGAAAGTTTAAGAAAAGTATACTCTGTTATAAAACTTCAGCTACATTGTAAATATAAATATATAAAGTTGTTGTTAAAAAAAAAAAAAGAAAGTGAGCTTCCTTAACTTAATAATTTTTAATTTTTAATTTCAGAAAATTCCAACTATGGAATAAATTTTCTACATGTAGCAACGTGAAGAGTCTTCCAAAAACCTTGAATAGGGCATCAAAACGACATTAAGAATCTTCTAAAAATTTTTGAAAGTTCTGGAGACACTTTATAAATTTTACAAGTTAGAATCAGCAGATTTTAACTCTGATAGCCATCTTCTAGATCTATCAAACCATATTGTACCAGAGGTATTCAAATTATGAAGTGTTACTAAAAACTTTACTATGCAGAAAAGGTTTTCGCACAGATTGGTACACATCATAATATTTAATATTACGAAAACACCTTGACTGTAATATAAACATTGCAACTAAAATAAAGGCGTGGCCTGACTGGTATATAAAAGAGATATATATAGATGGGATGGGGTAAATCGCTTTCTTAAAAAAATGTTGAAATTGGTTGATGTAGAAATTGGTGAAATTAGTTTTTCAAATCATAAATATTAAATTTTATTAAATTAAGAATTGTTTAAATATTTTAACCTGAAATAAGTTATAATTATTGCCGCTTCGCGGGCAATAATTGATTTATTCCATGATTCTTATGCTTTCATACTATTTTTTCAATTATAAAAAACGACGTATTTCATTTAGTTTATTTCGTCACGAGAACGAGGATTCTTTTTTTAGCCAGTGAATTTTTCTGATAATTTAACGGATTAATAAAATCATTTTTTAAGATATACAGAAATATATATATAATCAAAAAAAAAAAAGAAATATAAAGATTCCGGATCAGACCGAACACAAGATCTGGGATAAAATGGATAAAACGGATAAAATAGTATGGAAGTATAAATATATTATTTATTTCATGTGTTACGATGTAAACATGTTTATTTAACTCGGCCGAAAATTCCTTATGAATAATAATCATAAATAGCAGAATAACACCATTATTGGACAAATTGCCAAATACGGCAATTTAACAAATGATTACCAAATGATCGTTATTTACCAATTTTTGTCCAATAATATATTATCTGTTATATTGTTTTATAATAGTGATTAAGGCTCTTTTTAAAATAGAGAACTTTATTAATGTTTTGTTATTAAAGAAAAAGATCAAATTGAATAAACATAAGCCTTTGAACCATAGAATATGCTTATTAAGAATTTTTTTAAATACGTAATTTTAGAATTTAGGTTCGATCATCATCACGTGATATTGTGGCCTATTTTTATTTATTACATAAAAAGAACTACAAAACTAGCCCGCATATATTCGGCGTTTAAATTTTATACATGTATGCTACTAATCAAAATTTTCTAGGAGCTTCATCTTAAAATGTCAGACTATGACATTTTGATATTTTTAATGGAAAATATCGTAAAATGTTTTGGTCATCAAAGTACATAGAATTATGAGTATTTCTTTTTGCTTCAGGCAATTACTTTGTCATTTATATTATCGTCTATTTTTTAATCAACAAAAAGTTAAAAATAAATAACCAATTAAAATTTGTGAATTTTTGACAAAGGTAATCATTTGGAACTTCATTCGGTTCTCTGTTCTTTTTTCATTACTCATATATAACATTATATCAACACTTACTGTAAATATTATTTTCGGGTTTCTAGAATTTAGATCCGGTGTCACTTCCATATCATTTATATATCATTTATACGCCTTGATATTTACATACTTTTAATTCTTTTTTTTATCATTTCACTATTTTTTTTTTTTACCTTTAATTGTCTTTTGTATGTTGTATTTATTATTATTATTGCCCTCCGATTGTAATTGATTATCGTTGTCTTTGTTCATTATTGTCGTACTCGGGAAAATCTTTAAGCGAATGATTGACGATCACGCTAATCCCCTTTTGGTCAATAATAGTCTAATTGTGATTACTTCCGTTTATAGTATGTTTGGTCTGTGGGGAGTAGATTGATAGAAATTAGAGAACTTGATAACATAATTAACGCTTAAGATCTTGCTAGGAAAGATTTGAGAGACGGAATGCTGTAGAAGCTTTATTAATGACTTCAATTATTATATATTGTGTATTAACATAATCCCTAAAATAAATTCATTCCATGTGTATTGTCTTGTTTGTGTGACTACATGTAAAAGAGACATTGAATTCATTTAAATGTAATGTATCTTCTTTAGGTTTAATGATATCTTATTATAACGTATCTCTATATTTCTCTATATTTTATTATTACACTATAAATTCACAGTACATTGTTTCTGTGTGCTTACATGATTATTTCTTTACATTTCTACTAATATTCATTATATCCTGAATGTTTGTATACACATTCTCTCTCATTCCTTATATATATTTCATATCCCCGTGTTATATATTTCATTTATCATCTTAAGTTATCTTGACACCTATTGGCCTGACGCTTCCAACATATGAAAATCATGCCAGTTCTAAACTTTATTTTAAACTAATCGTATTAAAGATTCTTTTTTAAATTTTGTTTACAGTGTAATCATATTTAATTAAACAATTAAATAGAAAAAGAAACTATGTAGATAGATAAACACATTGGTCGTGCGTGATACAATAAGGTGCGCGATGTAGGTACGTACTAAGTAAACTAAAAATTACATGTGGTAGTACTATATCTGATATGATAATGTATTTCGATAAATAAAAGCTATAGAACCAATTTATTTTCAATTTATTCAAAATCATTTATTTGCTACCATATATGGAGTGCTCCGTATTAAAAGGTCCCATTTTTACATTTATCTCATTTTGAGATAATTGAGTTTAACCATTTGTTTTGATTTTCGGACTGATTCGGGATTAATTAAATTTCACGATTTTGATTGGTTAAAGAAGGCAGGTGACTATCGGATAATCTCGTGACGTGTTGGCTCTACGCAGCCTCATGTAATTTTTCTTTTTAAATTATCTTGATTTTTTATTATGCAAATCAACTTTTATTAATAATTGAAAAATATCAATTATGTCAAAATTTACATGAATTTAATAAAAACTCATTTTTCAAAAAATTGTAAAAATGGGCCCTTTTAATACGGAGCACTCCATATGGTTTTGATTTTATGGTTTTGATTTACCTAAATTTGCACACCCAGTGACACAATCTATAGATAATCAACTTTTGATTTATTTTGATTAGCAATATCAATTAAAATTTCTAAATACGTTATCATATAATTAATGCAATTAATTAGATTTTTTTTTTCATACATGCATATGATTCATATATTTCAATAGATTGATTGCTTGTAACTCAAAGGGCAGCAATATCTACCACGGGCATTCGGAGTAAAGCCACGTTTAATGTCTAATACATTAATATTTGGATTAACTTTTTAATCATTTTCTTATGTGTGACAAAGTAAATCAATTCTAAAAATTCAAAATTAATCATGAACTTAAATGATTTTATTGTGTAACATAATAATACAATTGATAAAATATGCGTTATCATAAAGAAGCTTTTATTTATTATTTAATTGAACGCCAACGGCGTCCCGTGGTGATCTGGCCAGAGGGGAAAAAATTCTATTAATAAATTTATTATTTAAAAATAAATTTTATTTTTTTTCGTAATACGCAGAAAGAAAGAAAATTAATATTCGCGATCGTTGAATTACATGTTCTAGAATCTGAAGATTTTTTACGTAAAATACGTACGTACGTTAACCGCCGAAATTAATTCCTAAAAAGGTAATAAAATGATTATATGAAAAATATACGCGGAAATTTCCGTATGTGTTACAAATCCTAAAAAAAACTTGTTGTACAAGATTATGTTATACAAGGTTGATAGATTAAAAAGAACTTAAATGTACAAATTTTTCATATTTATTGGCTGTTTTTTACACGTTTTTAAAAATTCAAAGATTCTTGGACGTAATTAGTTAATTTACTCTAAATAAAAAAAAACACACACACACACAATCTTTTACAAATTATGCCAAATAAATCTTTATTTTTAAATTATATTGACGAACAAAACATTAGAGTTATTAATTTTAATGAATTTGTTAATGTTTCAAAAGTTGGTAAATCTGGAAAGGTAAAAAAAGCAAATTCGACAACCTTTGGTATTATCGCTCTAAAGAGGTTAAATCTAGGCTCTAATTTAGATGAGAATGATTACCGAGATTTATCTATAAAGGTTTATTATTTTTTTTCTAATATAACAAGATAAATGTAATTATAATTAATCATACGTAATAATCATTTTTAGATTAAGCACTTATGTGATATAAAACCACATCCTAATATTAATCAAATATATGGCTTTACCAAAGGTTAAATGATAATTTGATATTTAAATATTGCTTATTAAAGTTATATAAATATATTATATTAAATCACTTTAAAAAAATTAGATCCTAATGACGAACGTTGTTATTTGGTTCTCCAATATGCAAATGAAGGAAACTTGCGTGAATATTTGAAAAAAAAATTTAAATTACTCAAATGGAATGATAAATTACGTATTGCAAAAGAAATAGCTCAGGGAATTAAATATTTACATGAAAATAATATTATTCACAAGGATCTTGTAAGAATTTTTTATAATATAATTATTGTATAATGTATTTTAATTATTTTATCTAATTATTTCTTTATTAATTATTTTATTTAATTATTTCTTTATTAATTATTTTTATTTCTTAATAGAACTCAAAACATATTTTAATTAATAATGGAGAAATGATGTTATCTGATTTTGGTATATCAAAATTATTAAGTCAGGCAGAAATATCTACAAATATTATGGATCAGGGTTTACCTGCTTTACCTGCTTATATCGATCCAAAATATTTAAACGATCAAAGTTATATTCGTAATGAAAAGTCGGATATTTACAGTTTAGGTGTTATTCTCTGGGAAATTTCAAGTGGTTATCCTCCTTTTCAATCTTTAAGATATAGAGATACGATAATTTCTCATATATCTAAAGGAAATAGAGAGATTCCTATAAAAAATACTCCTAAACAATATGTTGATTTGTATTGTCATTGTTGGAATGCTGATCCTATAATGCGTCCAGAACTTCCGGAAATTTTTCATGTTCTAAATGAATTAATAATAGAAAATTCAAACAAAGGTGCCTCTTTATCGGATTCTGAAAATTATCCTACTTTTAATCATTATCCTTTTGAAAGATCTACTTCTTTACCTGATGATTTTATTGATTTAGATTCATATATTATAGAACCAGAACATCTCGTATATATTTCTAGTTGGATAGATAATCATCAAAAAAATATTTTTTTTAGATTAATTCAACATAAAAAAAGATTTTATTCAGTAAAAAAGATTCCATATGATTTTAAATTACTTATAAGAGGAACTCAAGATGGTTTTCTTGCAAAAACTTTTCATGAAAAATGTGATGGTAAAGGTCCAACATTAACAATTATAAAAGTTAAAGATACTGATGAAATTTTAGGTGGTTATAATCCAATTAGTTGGACTGAATCTATTGAACATATTCATTCTCTTAATAGTTTTATTTTTAAATTGGATTATGATAAACCTTCAAATTCAATACTTAGTCGTGCAAAACCAAAAGAATCTTCTGTTGAATCTGATGTAAGAATGGGTCCTCATTTTTGTAGTGATTTATGTTTAATTGAAAATTTTAATGAACATTGTAAATGTAAATGTCTTGTGAATTATTATGAAAAACCAATTAGAGAAACTGTTGATCTTTTTTCTGTTGATGAATATGAAGTCTTTCAAGTAGTTAAAAAAAAGTAATTATTTTGTTACATACATAAATATTAATGATTAGACATCATATTCATATATTTTTTTATAAGATATGATTTTATATTTTATGACATTTCCACATAAATTATTTAATATAATATGCATATATATTTTTTTATAAGATATGATTTTATATTTATGCCATTTCCACATAAATTATTTAATATAATATACAATATTAACATTTTTTTAATTTTTTTGAGATAAATTACTTTAATTGTAATCAATTGTAAGATATTTTTATATTGTACTGCGCAGAAAATCTTGCGCTACATAAAAAATTTACAAAATAAAGTCATGTAATTAAGTGCTGCACGTATTCTTCGTAATCTCTAAAAAAAATCCTAATGATTTGTAAAATTACCTATTTTTCAATTGTATTTGAATTAAAATTAGCATTTGACTAATAATGTAAGCTAATATCAAAATTAGTTTAAATATTTAAGGATAAATCATTTCCAATGATTTTGTCTTAAATAATACTGTGATTCAAATAATCAGAAAGGTTTAACGTTCTTGAGATATCAGCATTATTAAGATTGCTATTTCAAGATAGTGTAAACCTTTACCTTTATATTTTGGATTTAATTAATGCTTCGAATATCAAACCAAAAACAACCGAAAATGGCGCATTAATTTTCGAAACACGAGCATTCTACCTACATAAAAATTAATACTGTAATCGCCTTTTTTTGTTTTTACATGTCGATATAGTATCTGCATCCCACGTCATTGTCATAAATTCCGATTTTCGTCACTACATGTCG
Organism: Gigaspora rosea; assembly: GCA_003550325.1. Classification (NCBI taxonomy): domain Eukaryota; kingdom Fungi; phylum Glomeromycota; class Glomeromycetes; order Diversisporales; family Gigasporaceae; genus Gigaspora; species Gigaspora rosea. Next base: position 280,973 of record QKWP01000391.1, on the reverse strand, counting down.
ATATTAACATTAAAAATTACTTCATAATAACTACGTACAATTGCATCCTGTGTGACGGAGAAAATTTTATTGTTAAACAATTTTCTTTTCTGATTAGCGCTTTTTTTTTAATTTCTTTGTCACTTTCTATAAGTCGTACGTCTGCTTCTTATAATATGGTAATTTGTTAAAAAATTTCCTTTGATTCATTATTTGATTTTATTATCTCTTCTTCACGAAAACAACTAAACTAAAACCTAGTGAAACAATTGCAGTCTAATAGATATTTGATTATTAATTTTTAAAATATCAAGAGTATACATGCAACCGAAATTGATTTTTGAAAAATGCCTATTTTGGGTTTTCAAAAATAAATTTAAATTCTTTATAAGGAAGAGCAAATAAAATTTATATATTTATGTTCCTTATTATTTCGTATATTCAAAAAAAGCATCAAAAAATTTTGGGTTTTAAGTAAAATAGTTCAAAAACAATGTTGGGAAAAATTTTTAATATCAGGTCCCAAAACCCAAAATAATTTCATCACCATGTATAATCAAGAGCTATATTTCAAAATAATTTGAAGTACAATAACAATAATGACTATATCAAATCCTTTGCATATTAAGAAATTCAAAGTACCTATTTGTAAATTTTCAAAAAATTTTACCGTTTTTTTTTAAATAAAGAATTTTACCAACATTTCACATGTACAAACATATATTTTTTGGGTTCTTTTCAGCAATTATAAAGATAATTTTAAGGTTATAAAGAATGCCTATAAATGTTTTTTCTAAAATAAACTTGTAGAATAAACTGACTGCTGTACAAATATTATGAATGTTGTTAGTGTATGACACTTTTGAATTATATCAGAAATCATTTTAGAAAATTCATGTGGCGTAAGCCCATTCAAATTATTATACCTTGATTATCAGATAATTAGATAAGTATACTGTTATTAAATTCAAATTCCTGATTCCTGCATAAATTTCACTATCACAGTAGTTTAAAAATCAATAATTTATTATAAAAAATCTCAAGTACTTCAAATAGAGTTTTTACTCTATTTAACTCAAATGTTCTACACAAGCCTTAGCCATTATATGTGTTAATATTTAGATCTAGCAAATTTTCTTAGCATTTAATGATATTCTCAAATCTCAGTTACAGTAAATACATTAATATATTGTAACTGTTGAATAGAAAAGTAATAAAACAAAATAGACAATAGTGCTAATTTAAAGTTTCAACTGATTACAGGTAAAAGTAAATAAGGTGCTAATAAAAGGGAGAGTTTTTATAATGGCAGTAGGTTAAGAAAACAAAATGATTCTGAGTTATAAAAGTAATAAGGGATGATTAGGTAATATTGATAATAGGTAATATCAATGATGTGTAATAACTATATATTTAAAAATATTCATAATCCAGATTAATGATCAGATAAAATTAGAGTAATCATGACATGCAGAATTTGTATAAAGTTCAAACTCTATTTTAAGCAAATTCAGTTTAATCTGAACATATATCTTCTTTTCTATGTGTATATGCTCTAATTTGAATATATATATTCATGGCACAAAATTTTCAAGCCAGTATAATTGCATATATATGATATTCGAAGGGTATATGCTCTTGCATGTGTTAAGCTACCAAGCCCTATTTAAATTATATTATTTGTATATTTGATTAAAAATATTTACAATATAAGAAACTTAAATAAAAATAATTCTTTACATCTGCCTCCTCTTGTTATTGAGCCCCTACAAACATTTTGTTAAGTTCTTTTGGGCTAAAGTTTGAGCTTTACTTTATAGTATGACAAAATCATCAAAATCTGCTGATCTTATATGGAAAGATCTTATAGGAGTTACGTGAATTTTGATATCTATAATGTTTCTTTAGAGGACAGTAGTGGTTAGATGGTTATCTCCTTAGGGTCAAAAATTTGAATAAGAAACCAGCTGGTTAGTAGTATTTCAACTATTAACTTAAATAGTATATTTCATTGTTACTAATACCCTTCCTTTTACTATTTCTTTTATGCTTTACAATTACACTATTATTTTATCTTTTTATCTACTCTTATTATCAACATTTCTGATTTTACCATTGACTCTTTAATTTGACTTCTAATTTATGCAGTATTGTTTGCAAATTTATTCTCAGCCTTTGATTTTATATCAATTAAGCAAATGTATATACTCTGCTACTAGTAATTTTTTAAGCATAAGGTTCTTACTTTGGAGCATTTGTTTTTAATAGAGTTCAAATTCAAATCAAATAGGTTATTTCTTCTTTACTTGGACTATTTCAAAAGCAAGATTCAGGATTATACAGCCTATTAAATCTTTCTTGTCAAAGTAACAATTACTAACTATAAACACTCTATCTACATTACTCAACTTAGCTGGCTTGGGATAATAATCAGATACTATATTTTCATTCACTTTAACTTTAATTTATTCTAATAATAAGTTTTCAATATTAAGCATTCATTTAGCATGTTTTTTATAGTAGGTTCTTTTACTTCACTAACTGTTTTTTGAAATTTGTCAATTTTTTCTTACCCATAATTCACAAGTATACTTCTCTGTCAAGAACTAGCTTAGATTTGTTGTACTTTTATCTTTTTAACTATCTTGATCAGTTATTTTTATAATTTTATTATTATTTTTTTTTATTTATTTCTTTTTTCTATTTTTAATAATCTATTTTTCATTTTTTTACTTTCTGTTACTATTCTAGGTTTATTTTTATACAGTACTGGACAGCAAAAACTATCCATTTTTTTAGGGCACCTTAAGGATAGAGTAAACATAGATCATTTCTAATAGTAATCACATTGTGATCATATTAAATTATGTGATTCACCAATCATGATTGTAAACAACGTGATCTGACTAATCAGAATTAGCAATTTTTTGTGCTACCTAAGTAAATTTAGGCCTATCTAAGTTTTTCATCAATATATGAAGGTGGATTTTTTCAAATATTATGAGTTCTAGAATTTCACGATTATGAAAATAAGGGCTCATTCTACGTGATACCAAATTTTTGTTAAAATTTGTTACATTTCTAAAAAGTTTTATCAGGGCATATGTTTAATTTCTATATAAAATCTTATAGTACCACATAGATCATATGAAAATTAATCTACATTCTAGTGATACAAA
>QKWP01000391.1:235371-267042 GCA_003550325.1 Gigaspora rosea | reverse complement strand
AAAAACAAAACAAAACTAAAAAAAATGAAAGAAACAAAAAAAAACAAATGAAAAATGAAAAAACAATGTAAAATTGATAGAAAATCTAAATTATAAACAAAAAAAAAACAAAGATCTAATTTGATCTTGTAATACAATTATCAAGAATCATCGAAACATTTCAAAAATATTAGTCAAACGCATTCTTGATATGATCCAAGCTACAGATCTACTAATCCAGCTTGATTACTTAGTTCTTAAATATTTTGAATGTATTTGAAATATTAAAAAGAAAAAAGAAAGAGAAAAAAAAGAAAAAAAAAAGAAAAAAAAGAGAGAATGTGAGAGAGGGGTAAAAGAAAAGGAGGAGTAAAAAAAAAAAGAGAAAGTAAAAGAGAAAGAGGGTAAAAATCGTACAAAACAGGTTTTTTTAAATTTTTTTTCACATTTATAGAATATATATGTTGTGCTCCAGATAACAATCTGCCCAGATGATAATTGGGCCAAATTAAATTAGGGTTAGTGTAAAATTAAAGTAAAGTTAGAGATCAGTTTAGGCCAATTTTTATTTTTGGCTGTAAAATTGACATCTGGGCTGTCCCAATTGACAATTGGGACAAATTTAGATTTGGGTACAACATATATTTATAATCTATAGTAGTTTACAGATCAAATGGGCTTAAGAAATTTTGAACTTTGTTTTTTTTTTTTATCCAGTGATCCAGGTTAAAATTTTCATAACAGGTCAAAACAATATAATTGTTAAAGTTCTGTTAATTGTTATATATAGTTTCAAATAATTACAATTATAATTAATTTATAAATATAACAATTTAATATAAAAAATAATATATATCGATTATAGATATATATCAATTTTTATTCAATTAATTGATACATAATAATATTTTCTAATTAATATAAAATTGTTAAATGTTATATATTGATCATATCTATATATAAAATTTGTTGATAATATATAATAATAATAAATAAAAATATAATAATAAATAAAAATATAAAATTTAATATAGTACTTTATTGAATTTCAAAGCTCTTATATATAGTTACCTCTTTCTAATCTGGCCCTCTATATATCAAACTCTTGATAATCTAAACTAAAACTTTTAGAACAAATAATTTATATATATTTTTTCTGGATATATCAAATTAAAATAATAAATTTGCTATTCTGGATCCAAACTCAAATTAATCAGTACATATAATCTTTTATTTAAATAAATTTATTTTGTATTATAAATAAAATTTATTTTATAAATTAATTAAACTATTGTTCTAACCCAGGTCAGATAATAGTGACTCAATAGGTCAAATATTTAACTGGGTCAGATAATAGTAACCCGATAGGTAACAAATACAAAAATTAGAAAAAATTGCAAAAATTGGAAAAAATAGTATAAATAGTTTATATATATATACTGTATATATATATTTTGCACAATATATATTATACTATATAGCAGATTATACATCTATTATATAACAAATTGGTTTATTAAATTTTTTATTAGTTACTCTTTATATACCAAATTTCTATTAGTATTTAGTTTAAAAAGAGAAATTTTATATACAACATTCTTTATGCCAAACAAATTCTCTTGAAACAGCCTATTTGGATTAGAGAGGGGCAACTGTACATTTTATTTTATTAGAGTGTGTATACTCTATTTTGAAAGAATTTATTTTAATATGCATATTAGATATAAAACATGTCTTTTATAATGATCTTTATAGTAAATTAGGTTTGTATAACATATATTTGTGTGACTCTTTTTGAAAATATATAGGTTTATATTATTTATAATAATATTCTTTACTATACAAAATTATTTACAAATTTTAAACTTTTATTTTATATCAAAAGCATACTTGTAGTACATTTCTATATCATTTAAAATTGGATTGAATAATAGCAATTTTTCAATACAAATCCAAAGATTTTCTTCCAAGTACTTTGATTTTGACTTACTTTGTTTTGTTAAAGATAGAAAATAAAGTGCTCTTCAAGCTTTATTATTAGTATAAAGATGCTTTATTTATAAGTTTTGAATAATTACTTGGAGGTATTTGCTAATAAGATAAAATAAGTAATTCTAATTTGAATTAGCTTATACATACTTTTATCTTTTATTATAGCAATACAAGTTTTTTTTTATTGTTTATAGACTTATATAATCATAAGATCAAAGTTCTAGACAATATCTGTATTATAAAGTCTTCAAATTTAGAAATTTGCAATTACTAATTACTACCAACACAATTTAGAAATGTTACTTTATCATACAGTAGAGTTTCACAACTCATATTTGAAGTAAGTACCAGTACTGATTTTTATATTGCAAAAAACTTAATTATATACCAGTACAAAAATGTAGATATACCAATATAGTATTAATAAAAAATTTTTTAAAAAAGTTAATATAAGTATTTAAAAATTTTAAATTTATTGTTTTGGTTTTTAATTTTATTTTTAAATAAATTTTTATTAAAATTTTATATTGAAAAAATTTTTATTAGGACCAATTTTTTGATTTCAAGATCTTTGTTATCAATTTTAACTAATATAATGTGTTTATTATATTTTTTATATTCCTTCACCCTAGTAAATAATTTTTGCCAAAGATCTGTAATAGTTTAAATTGATTTTTTTTAGTAAATGCTTCAAATATTTTGTTTCAAATAGAAAGCAGGTTTGGATGCAGACTAGTTTTTACAACTTATTGTTTTGCAACTACCCAAATTCCTTTGATCAGTTGAAGCTCATAGTAATATAGATATAAAAAAATTGCATATATTATTACCTTGCAATTACCTTCTTCTTCAAGCTCTTTTACAAAACAGATGCAAAAAGAGGAGTGCCAGGGTATTTACATATATAACATTATTATTATAACTTCTGCAACATTTAAATTGGCTTTTTTTGGGGATACCAGGTGGTTTATATTCTGTTAATTCTTTATTTCACTATTGTTCTATTCAGCAATTACGTGTACAACTAAGGCCCCAACACTATAGCAACAAGCATGTATAATAGTATGTCTTCTGGCCTTGTCAACAATCATAAAATGTATCTGTGAGTGCTAAAAATAATTCTATATTTATTAAGCCATAGTGCATATTTGGGCCTTCAAAAGTAGAAACCAAGAAATTTGGCCAATCATGGGTTTTGAGAAAATCAGCAAAAACTATTTTGTTATACAAAATCAAAACAATCTAAATTAGATTATTCATGATTAACAAACCTGTTTAAACAGAATTATTAGATCTGTAAATTCTGTATTACTATCAATAAATCTTAGTAAATCTATTTTTAGATTATAGCATCAAAAGCTTTTAACTGTTGTATCGCAAAAATTTATTAAGTGATCAGACTTTCATTATTAAGTAAAAAAGATTGTGCCTATAATTTTACACCTAATCAATCAAACAGGTCAATTTTCAAAAAAATAGTCAAATTCCTTGGTTTCTACTTTTGAGGGCCTATTTGTTTTGTTTTAAGTTATCAATTTTAATAAAAAAAAACAATCTTAAATAAAGTTAATTGATCATGCTTACCTTTTTTGCAATTTTTATCTCTATATAGTATAAACATCCAACTTTCCATTATTAAATTATTTTAGGTAATAATTTTTGTATATCTACATTGTTGCACTGGCCCATATTTGTTTATTTAATTCTAATTTTTGTTTTAACTTAGACAAAATCATATTTATTGTAAAAATTAAATAAAATCATATATATTGTAGAGATTAGATAAAATCATATATATTGTAGAGGTTAGATAAAATTATATACATAGTAGAGGTTAAACAGAATCATATATATTGTAGAGATCAAAGATTTGTTAAAGAAGTAAAAAATTATATTATACTACAAGTATAATGATAAAACTACAAATAACTCAATACTATATATATTTTTAGTTTAAGAATTTACAAAAAGTTTGCAAGTATCCAAATATTATTGACTTTATAGAGTAACTTGATGTTAATAATAATAGCTGAATATGTACTTTTGTATTTATATATAAAATAAATAATTTTTAAAAATATATTCATTATAAACTAGAGATTTTATAATATGGTTTTGCAATTGGTAGACCAATTATATTTACTTAAATTAATTTATTAAAAAATAAATAAATATTAAAACTTAAATTAATATATTAATTAAAAAAAAACAAATTTATAATACAGATGTAATAGCAAAAACCCAAAAAATATAACACAATAACTACTAACTGCTGCAACAAAAATTTTATACAAATTGCTTAATTATACCAAAACATTAGTAATTCTAAAACCATAAAGTGCTATATACAAGACCTAAATCTGTTACATTATTCAATTTTTAAACTATAGTTAATTCTTTCTAATCTGAACTGCCAGAAATGCTTTTTTTTACTATGTAAAAATTTGGAAAAAAAAGGGCAGTTTTTAAAAAGTTATATATGGCTTATCCGAACTTTATAATAAAATTCACAAATGTTCTAGAAGATTTTGTTTGTTTTAAAGAGAGTTTAATAGTGTTTGGTTTAAGGAGGTTCAGATTAGAGAGATGTGTCTATATATAGTAGATTTTAGGTCTAGTGTATGCTATAAGGTTATATTATAAAATAAAAAAATTTAAAGTGCATATACATTTACAATAGACAGTTTAACTATTTAAAAAAAAACATATTTGATTAATATAGATTTTGTAATTTGTACACAGGTCTAATTCATGGTAGATCTACTATTTGGAGAATCTTGTATAGTTTTCTTCCTCTATAATTATATAGTTCGTATTAAGAAATTAGTGATTATAAAAGAGTATAATTATATAGAAGTTTTCTTTATAAGTTTTTTAATAAATTATTTCAAAAATTAGTGTAATTGTATAGGAGTTATGATTATAGGAGGTGATTATAGAGAATTAAAACTGTATGCAGCACTTTATAGTACTCCAAAAACAGCATATGATACCAATGATGGTGGCAAAAATGATTACAAAAAGTTAGTTTTTTAATAACTAAAAAAAAAAATTAATCTAAAAACAATCCTGGTTCCTGGTCCTATTTTAATAAAATATCATAGTGCTACAAGGATACCAAACAAAATTACACTTAAAAATATCTAAAAAAAAGAAACTAATCATTTATAACTTATATATATATAGTCGATACTATCTAAATGCATACTGTCTAAATGCATATACTGTTCAATTGCATACTATTTTCATTTTCCAACTTGGTTACTAATTATAAATGCATATTTCTTTATTTGCATAATGATAAAGAATTTTTTATTTTTTTATTAATAAAATACAACTTAATTGTATAAAAATATTTTAAAAAAATTAATTTTAAATATGAATACTGTAACTCTTGATTTAGTAACCTGTTTTACATAATTTAATTACCAAAATGATCAGCTTATTGAGATGATTCTATTGAGCCCAAAATGGCTAAAATCCAATTACAGGATTGAGATTGTTAATATTTATATTACTTTATAATAAAACTTTGTATATATTTATTAAATATAAAGTACACAAATCATTAATGATCTTGTAATCCTGTAGTTGGATTTTAATAATTTTGGGCTTATTAGAATCATTTTATTAAGCTAGTCATTTTATAGTTAAATCATCCAAATGGACCATAAGAACAAAAAAGTATTCATATTTTAAATACAAATTATTAATAAAATTTTATTAATTTTAATTGGTTAATTAATACATCATGTAATTTAGTATTACTATCTAATTGCATATACTGTCTATATGTATAAAAAAGTCTTTGACAGATAGTATGCAATTAGACAGTATTAACTATATATAAAAAACATTATTTTACTTATTTTAAAGACAGTTCAGGTTTAAACAAAATACTTAAAAGAAAGAAAAAAGTTAAAACTACAACTTAAAAAAAAACAAATAAAAAAAAAATAGAAAGTAGTACTTATCGTTAGAGTTTTTCAAAGTTAATTAAATTGAATATTAAATATATTTGAATTTGATCAGATTGAATAAACCTTAATTGAATTTGATTTGATTAAATCAAATCAATCAAATTTATTTGGAATTTTAAAAAATTTTAAAATTTTTGTCACTTTTTAAAATTTTTAGTTTATACAAAATTTTACTAAGTTAATCAATTTTCTGTATTAAATGAAAAATGTTTTTCTAATCAAAATAGCTCTAGTTTAATAGAACAATAAAAGCAGTTGTTTTAATAAAATTTTGTATAAATAGCTATTGAATCTATAGTTTTAATAAAAATTTTCAAATATTTGTCTAATTGAATTAAATATTTTGTTAATTTGAATTTGATTTGATTTGAAATTTCTGTATTTAAATTTGATTTGAGATAAAATATTTGATTGAATCAAATTGAATCAAATTGAATTGTGGAACCCTACTTATTATAAAGCTAGACCATTCCACTCTAAGGTTTATAGCTCCAACTCTAAAAAAAGAAAAATGTTTTTAAAGACAATTAAAAAAAATAACTAACATATCAGCTATTAATAAAACTACTAATCTACTTGCTGTCTAATTTACTAACCCACTTGCTTGTTGTCAAAAGGCCCATTGTTTAAAGTATAAAATACTGAATATATGATAATACTAATAACAAAATTACAGTAAAAAAAAATAAAAAAAAACATAAACAAAAAAAAAAACAAAAAAAAAAAAAAAAAAAAATTTTCCAAAAAAAAGTGGTACTAAAAAGTTAACAGTACTACATTAATTTTAATAATAAGGGAGCTTCCAGAAATCAGCTAATTTTTGTTTACTATGAGCCTACCCCTATCTACCTACACCTGATAACTCAATTAGCCAATCAGATTTTATGGTTATTAAAAAGTTAAATATAACATTTAATAGTAAATAACTTTTGATCTACTGGACCAAATTTGATGATTCAACTACCAAAATGATCCTCTCAATAAGAGGATTCTAGTGAGTCCAAAATCAGTAAAATACAATTACAGGATTCTGTTATTTAAATAGATTTGTGTTACTATAAAAGTTCTATAATTTATTATAGTAACACAAATTTATTTTAACTTTAGAATTTTGTGGTTGAATTTTAACGATTTTGGGCATGCTAGAATCCTCTTATTGAGAGGATTATTTTGGTAGTAAAATCACCAAAATTGGCACAGTAATTAGAAGTTATTAACAATTAATCTTTAATTGTTAATAACCTTTGATCTACTGGGCCAATTTCGATGATTTAACTACCAAAATGATCCTCTCAATGAGAGGATTCTAGCAAGCCCAAAATCATTAAAATCCAATCACAGGATCCTAAGATTAATATAAATTTGCATTACTATAAATGGGTTATAATTATTAATTTTTTTTATTAAAACCTCTTATTAATGAGGATGCCATATAGGCGCACTTTATTTATAAATTAAAAATCAGAGTACTTTCAAAAAAAGGTACTTCCTTACTCTTTTTACCTTCTTATAACCCCCTCTTGTAAAGCCTTCAGAACTTTTATTTTATTGCTTAATCTCATCTGGATTATAGCAGGTAAAGTTATTTCTGATCTGGGTATACCAACACCAGATCTCATATAAACAGGTGATATGCAACCATAATGCTGCTTTATATTTGGTGGTCTCTTCAATGTTAGATGCGAAAAAATTTCATCCCATGAGTCAGGAATCCTATCATTATTTGAGGTAGCCAAATATTTGTATACTTCTCTCCAAATTATTTTACTAACCTTGCATTCTAACATGAAGTGTAGTGAAGTTTGTAACTCTCTAGAACATGCTGGACACTGGTCAATTTTTTTCTATTTATATGTAAAAGCCAGTATTCTAGAGGAAGTGCCTGGAAGTTTAGCCTCCAGACAACATCCTTTTTTTTGTTAAAAATCTATTTCTTTTTAATCCATTCCACATAGTCAGACTGACTCAGAGAGTGTTTGACTTTGGCTCGTAAGAATTCTGTGGCTTTTTTTACTAGTAACTACCACTCTGGCCTCCAATACTAAATTCTTCTTGGTCCCATGGTTTATTATTCTCTCTGAGTACTTTCCCTTCCAGCTGATTCCATGCCAAAATATATGGCTTCCATCTCTTTGGCCAACATTTGGTTGTATTTGAATTGCTATTTAGTGCTTCCTTCAATATTATACTTCTTTTTTCTGCAGGCTCTCAATAATTATTGTATGTTCAACTTTTGCCAAAAACTATCACTTGTCAACAGTTTTATAAAAACTGTCAATATTGAAGCTGACAAGCCTACTTGATTATACCCTAGTTGGAAGGTTGAATAATGCGAGGGCATTTTCGATCTGTTTTTAACCTATTCTATAATCATAATATTGAGGATATATAAATTTTTTCTTTTTGGGGATAAGGTATGCCAGATACCATATTTTCGAGATAAGCAACAATTTTGCATTTAGTTTTTACCTTTAATGAAAGGTTTCTATTTGCCATAGACTAGATTTTATTTTGAACAGTACAAGCTAGGTCCTCTCATAAATGCTTTATTGGACTGCCTCCACTGTCCACTTTATACCTAAGAATCGAGATTGGTTCATCTTTGCTAGTTTTTTAAACTCCCTTTCACTGGGTAAATTATACTCTTGTACTACTGTTGTTATCAGTATTAGAACTGTTTTTGACTTGTTTACTCTAGCATTCGATGCAGCTTGTTATCTCTGTAAATTTAAGCTAGTTGTCTTGGGAACTAATACCTATAGTCAAATTGTCTGCATATGCAGCAATTCTAATATGCTTATTTTTAATACTAATGCCATTGATGCTCTTGTATAATTGTCTCAAGAAAGGTTTTATTGCCAGTATATACAAAAGAGGGGATAACAGATCTCCCTGTCGGACTCCTCTTTTAACTTTAAAGGGTTCAGAAATCAGGCTAGTGTCTGTAACATATGCTTGTTGTATCGAAAATAATGCCTTAACTACGTTAATAAATTTTAAATCAAAGCTCATTTTAGATAAAACCATTTGTAAGTAACTATGGTTAACTCTGTTGAAAGCTTTCTGTTGGTCTATAAAGAGAAGCCATTGCTGCTTGGATTGGTCACTTTGATTTCTCATCACTGTTAATACATCTAAGGCCACATCCAATATAGACCTTCCTGTTACAAATTCTCTTTAATAACACCCAATAATATCTATATATATTATATTCAAATGATTGCTAAAATTTTTATAAAAATTTTTATATTGCAATTAGTAAGTGAAATTGGTCTCCAATTACTAATTGACTCCAAGTTTTCTTTTTTCTTAGGAATGAGTATAATAATGTTCTGGCCCCAAGAAATTGGCATCTTTCCTGTTTCTAGCATCCTATTAAACAATTTCACTAGTATTAGAAGAACCTCCTCTTTTGCTAGCTTGTAAAATTCATAGCTAAGACTATTAGTTCCTGGTAACTTATTATTGGTAAGCGTGTCTATAACTATACAAACTTCTTCCTTGGTAATTCTCTCAACTAATAATGAATTCTAAGCTGTCGATACTTGAGGTAAGTTCCAAGTTAATTTCTCAACTCTTCTCTATAGACTTTTCTGTTTTATATAGTTGTTCAAAGTTGACCTGAATGTATTGAAGGATAGTAACTGGATCCTCATTTATTGAATTGTTGGGTCTTTAATTTTGGAGGTAGGTGTTGAAAAAGCCTAGTTTTATAGCGTATAAAAAAGTATTTTGTGGACTTTTTTTTCTCTACTTTCTACCCATTTCATTTTTGATCTAATTTGCTATTTTTCTGCTAATAATGACAAGTTCTCTTGCAGTTGTTGATTCACGTTTTTTGCTACTAATCATAGATCCTTATACTCATCATTAAGCATAGTGAATTGACCCATCTAAAAAATCTTCACCCGGGTCACCCCACGTGGTGGACAATGTGCCACCCAGGTGAAAACAGGTTAGTCCAAAAAAAGGCACCACCCTGGGTGACCTGTCGGGTCATCTGGGTCAATTAAAAAAATCTCAGGAGGTTAAAATGACTAGTGATTTGACTCAGGTGGGTTAACCTATAATTGGTAGTAGAATTAATTTTACAAATTAATACGGTTACGGCATTGCCGTATTTTTTGCCGTAATTGCTGTGAGCTGTAAAGCCGTAATGCCGTAATGCTATAAAGTCATAATGCTATAAAGTCATAATGCTATAATGCTATAATGCAGAAATATTATCTGCAATAATACTGTTATTAAAATTCTGTACTGCATTATGGTTTTCTTTAAATAATTTACTTAAATATTTTCGAATTTGATTCTGTTGACTTCACAAAGTTGCATTAATTTGTATCAGGTCTCTGCCCATGGGTGACCCGTGGGTTGACTCACGGGTCACTCGCGGGTTGAACCACCCATTCTCACCCAGACTTTACAACTTGACCTGGGTCACCTACCCACCCGCAGGTGACCCGGGTGATACCCACCTGGGTCCAAACACTAATTGAGTATTATTTTTGAGTTTATTTTTGTGAGCCTTTTATATAATCTTTGAATTTTTTTACCTAAAGCCACTTGCGATTTATAGGCCCTTATGATCGATTAAATAATACATTTATGACGGTCCTATTTATTTATATCAATATTATGTAGCTCGTCCTCGATTTCCTTTCTAACTTTCAAATTAGACCAGCATCTTTTGTCGAATTTCCAATATGCTGCCCGTGGGTGATCTTGTACGAAGTGCAGTTCACACTCAACTAGCAAGTGATCTGAATTTCCATATCTAGTAGCAATACTATTACAATATTGAGTATGTTTGGTATCAATAAAAATATAGTCCAGTCACATGGCCATCAATTGACTACCCCGTTTCTCTGGTAAAAAGTAAGAAAGGGTTTAAGCCCTATAATCTCTGCTGTATCTACGTACTCCTGCATCTTTTGTTTTAAAATATTACATAATAGATCATTATGCAGTTCTGCTTGGTTAACTATATTTTCAAATGGATTGAGATTCAATTAAAGTCCACAGCTACTATATTAATAACCTCTTCATCCATCTGTGAAGACTGACTATTGAAAAAGGTCACTTGGTCCTTAATATTTAGTGGAGCATATACGTTAGTGACCAGTACAAGCGTCGTCTGAAGTTGAAACGTGCTGATATGATTTGTCCATTATTTGATTCATTAATTTTTTCAATTTTGATTTCTTTTCTTTCTGCCAAAATTGTAGTTTTAGTCGTCCAGTATGAATCGAAAATCCATTGCTATGCAAAGAAATTTCTAATAGCGAAGTCATGAAGGTCGGTTTCTTGTATAAAAATTACATCTAACTTATATGATTTTACTGTTTTAGTAGTATCATAGTTTTTTGAAATTTTAGTTTGTTATTTAAACCCTTAACATTCAGGGTAGCTATCTTAATCATGTTATGCATATATATGTTCCGATGCAAAAAGATTTGCACACCAAAAAATTTAGTAATTTTTGTATTATATAAAAGTTTTTAAATATTTGATTAATTATTTAAAATTTTTTTATATTAAATAAAGTAGGTTTTAATCTAACTTTTTATTATTTTAATACTAATTTATTTTAATAATACCCTGTCTTACTATTTGGTCGGTCAAAAGTAGAAACCAAGGAATTTGGATAATCACGAGTTTTGAGATAATTGGCAAAACATATTTTGTTATACAAAAACAAAACAAACCTAAAAATAACAATTCCGGATGATAAACCTGTTTGATATTTAACTGATTGGCTAATTTTTATAGATCTACCAATGAAAATTGTGTGACGTTATACATTGATCTATTTTTGGATTTTGCCGTTTTACCATTTAAAAGCTTTTAAACGACTATAACTTCAAAATTTACTAATTAATAATATTTTCGTTATTAAATAAAAAAGATTCAGCTTTAAAAAAATATTCGATTAATCTAAAAGCTAATTTTTTAAAAAAAGGTCAAATTCCTTGGTTTCTACTTTTGACCGCCCATTTGTTGTTCATGCCTACCTTCATTATAATTTCTCGCGCAATCATATCATGATCAGGAATCTTCCATGGGAAGATTCTCGGTCACAAATAATCACGTGAAAACTTATAATAAATGTAGACATGAACAACGTAAGTCAGGGTATTATTCATTTATTTCCTGTGAGGAGTTAAAAATTACAATAGAGATCTCCCAATGATTATATGATGCAGACGGTCCTTCGGGCCATTTGTATCCTATGATTATCGGGAATCTCTGTTTAATTTTTAAACTCCCAGGAAATAAATAATACAAATTTATAATGCAAAACTTTTTGAATTTTTTTAAAAAAAAAATTATTTTAAACATTTTTGAAACCAATTTGCATTTTTATAAGTTTGTACTATGCAAGTGCATTGGTGTGCATATAATAAACATGTGGTTAAAATTTGAGTAAATTTGGATTACTGGTTAAAAAAAATTAAGTTTTAAAGTTAAATAATTAATAAATTATTAAAAATTTATCATATGCTCTAACTTATAGAATTGATAATAATTTTTGATCTACTGGTCCATTTTGAATGATTTAACTACCAAAATATTCGTCTAAATGAGACGATTCTAAAAGCACAAAATTGTAATCACAGGATCCCAAGATTATTCAAATTTTGTGTAATTTCAATAGTAATTTTAAATAAATTTCTTTATTATTGAATAACTATTGACTCTCCAGCCCATTTTAAATGATTTAACTACCAAAATGTTTGTCTTATTGAGACAATTCTAACAAGCTTAAAATTGTTAAATTCCAATCACAGGATAAACTAATTTGATTAAATGATACAAATCTTTATTAATATTGGGATTCTGTAATTGGAATTTAACGATTTTGGGCTTGTCAGAATCGCTCACTGAGGTGAGCATTTTGGTAGTTAAATCATTCAAAACAGGCTAGTAGATCAATAGTTATTCAATGATAAAGAATTTATTTAAAATCACTATTGAAATTACAAAAAGTTGAACGATTTTGGGATTCTGTGATTGGATTTTAGTGATTTTGTACTTTTTAGAATCATTTCATTTAGATGAGCATTTTGGCAGTTAAATATTTCATAACAGACCAGTGAATCAAAAGTTATTACCAATTACAGAAATTGGCACAATTTATATATAGTAAATTTTTTAAAAAAAGTCATTATTAATAAAGTTTTTATTTTAACAATAACATAATTAAAAGGATTTTATTTTTATAAATATGAATAGTAAATAAATATTTTGAATTAAAAAAATTAAAAATTAAATTATAAAAAAAAATTTTGAATCATAGCTATTTAATATGCAAATCTTTTCGCACTGGACTATATAAAAATAAAAGAACAGAATAAACAATTGCAAATGCAATCTGTAATACTAACAGGATAAACAGCTGTTTATTTACTCGATAAAACCCTGCTTTTTTAATAACTCTATTTTTTCCATAAGGGAAAGCCCTTTTATCTGCTACTAGAATACCAGTTTTCTTTCTGTTCCTTTTACTGGTAACTTGTATAAAACCTTCTTCATCCATTACATGTTTAGAGTCTATGATCATTTCTGTGATTAATTACATATTGTCCCCTTTTCTGAGCTCTTGACCCCTATCCTTAGTTCTGCTTTTCTCCATCACTTCAGTAGTCAGAGGATCGACTATTTTCCTTCTTCTTCTCCAGAAGTAGTTGGTAGGTCATGGGTTTCTTGTATCTGTTCATCAGATTTGATTATCCTCTGTCATCTTATTCATCACTTGTTCTGAATTTCCTCCACTTTCTTCACTGGCCATCTCTTGAATATTAATACTAGACTCAGTGCTCGAACCTTGTATAGTCTCTGAAATGTATGGATTATTTGCACTGAATATTAAGGGTTCAGTTGCTTCAAGATCTCTTGCCTGTACTCTGTGTTCCCTTTGCTATTTTCGAAATTTGATAGATTTTTTAAGTTCTTCACAATTCCTCTTAAGGGTAGGGTGAACATAGATCATTTCTAATAGTAATCACATTGTAATCATATTAAATCATGTAATTAACCAATCAGAATTGTAAACAACGTGATCTGACCAATCAGAATTAGCAATTTTTGTGCTATCTAAGTAAATTTAGGCTTATTTAAATTTTTTTTATCAATATATGAAGGTGGATTTTTCAAATATTATGAGTTCTAGAATTTCACGATTATATAAATAAGGGCTTATTCTACATGATACCAAATTTTTGTTAAAATTGGTCACATTTCTAAAAAGTTTTATCAGGGGCATGTATTTCATTCCTATATAGAATTCTATAGTACCACGTAGATCATATAAAAATTGATCTCTGTTCACCCTACCCTTAATGTGGCCTTCTTTGTCACAATAAAAGCAAAGTTTGGGTGCCTTCTTCTATTCCAGTGAGACTTTCTGATCCCATATATAAGTATGTTTAGGGATTCTTTTAGCAAAATCTGGATCCTCTGTTGTTTCGAATGTAATGACCCACTGGTTCGTACATGCTAGAGTCCCTTCGTATATCAAGGGCTTGGTTGATAATATAACACCAAAGTTCTCAGTAGCCTCTTTAATCTTTTTAGAGATAAGATTCTTGGGTCCTATTGGAACATTTTGTAATCTGACAGACAGGAAAGTATGTCTAAGATTAACTGAAATATATCCAAAAAGCAATCACTTAAAAATATTAAGTCCTTGAATAGTATACAATTGTTGTTTCTCTTGATTATTGAAATAATCTCAAGGTACAAACATTTTCCTCTTTTGTAGTATTGTCTAGCTACAATTAAGCCATCCCCCATTTTTGCATAAAGTGCAGCAACAATATTATTAATTGAGATGTTTCTAGGCTCTGAATATTAAAAATTAATGTGTTATCATTTTTTGTATGAATTCTATCTCTAGGGGCAAAGTTAGAGTAAGTTGCTTTGCCACTTTTTAGTTTAGTGAATAAGCTGAACCATTGATGAACTTCTGATGATTTTTTATCCGAATTTGACATAATATCATCTGAATTCTGGTTTAGATTGTCATCCTGCATATTAGTATTTATTACGTCAGAGCTTTCTACCATCTTTCCAGAAAGTTTCTTTATACTCCCCATGATTTTCCAATCCATTAGAGTTATTTGAACCTGTGTCTGTTGGGTCTTCACCTATAGAGAACTCCAAGTCCATATCTTCTGACCAGTAATCGATGCATTATTAGATGTAGCTATGGTTTGTTCCTGTTCCTGTTCTGAGTTTAGTTTAGGTACTGTGCTTTTTTGTGTGACCTTCATGTTTTCTTCTTTGTTAACAAATTTTGACCTAGTGTCATGAGTTTTTACATGTTTTTCTTGGACTTCGTCCATATTCCAATTAATAAACTTTCTTTTCTTTGGTACCAGGGCTTTCGCCCCTTTGGTGAAGCCTCTTTTGTCTTTAAAACTGCCTTTCCAGCACCAGACCACGGTAGAGTGCAGGTCAGATTTTAAAAAATTTGTTATAATTATTTAATAAATTATAGAACTTTTATAGTTACACAAATCACAGGATTCTGTAATTAGATTTTAACAATTTTGGGCTTACTAAAATCCTCTCATTGAGAGAATCATTTTGGTAGTTGAATCATCAAATTTGGTCCAGTGGTTCAAAAGTTATTAATTATAAATATTATTAATAAATCTATAATTTTGGTCAAAAATAATTTTGCAACTTTGGCCAGAATTATGTCATTTTGGCCGGAATTACACCTGATACTTTAGCTGACCCATCTATCACTAGTGTTCTGCAAGATCCGATCCGAGATCCGGATCTGATCTGGATCCGGTGCTTCAGATCAGATTGAATCTATGATAAATAGGATCTGATCCAGTGGATCCGTAGGGATCTGTTCAAAACGAATGTGATTGGCTGAAAAGATTATGCACTAATTAGTTATTTTTTTTTATGAAAAAAGAACTTTCAAATGCTTTTTATTCTTTCTTTAATTTGATAATGAACGTATTTTTTTTTTTTAAATGTTAAAGGTAAGACCTTGCTTTTATCTTTATTAAATTTAATAGAAACTTTTTACAATACTGAAAGAAATTTCATTTTTTTAAATCTAATGCTAAGAATAAAAACTTAAACATATATCCAAGTAAACCTAAATACTTATCTGTGGCCTAAACCTAATAATGAACGTATTTATCGTTATACTTTTATGCTAATCTTATAATCTCTAAGCCATATAAGTCTTTTATCCCATAACGAATATAAAGGAAAAGCATTAACTTTTACTCCATAATGAATATATAAAAAAAAGCATTACGATTATGAACTTATCAATTTTTTTAAAATTTTTTTTTAGCTTTTTTTTCGAAAAATTCATAATATAAAGAACTTTCCTTTTTTTTTTTAAGAACTTTCAGAACTTTAAACCCATTTACTTAGCAAAATATTAATCTTTTTACAATGAATGAGGAACCTCTCAGTGAATTTTATTATGAGCAAGCGTCTACCTATATGGACGAAACTGAACAAACCTACATGGACGAAGCTGAACAAATGTCCACTTACATGGATGAAGCTGAACAAATGCTCATCTACATGAATGAAGCTGAACAAATGTCTTTCTATATGGACGAAGTGGAACAAGTATATATACATACAGACGATGCTAAACAAGCATCTATTTACATTGGCGAAGCTGAAGTTGGTGAATCGTCTTCATCTCAATCAGAGGAAAGTAACCCGATTCAGTCAAAAGGTAGTAGTAGTAAAACTATACCTACTAGATAAGAGGATTTTCAGTGTTAAATAACTTTGAAAAGATACCTAATGCATATTTTACTTACCAATGCTTTATATCGTGGGTCTTTCGTGTGGAACTACTTTAAAAAAAAGGCAGTAAAGCCAAATATGATTTGTGTGGAACAGAATTAGTGTATTAAGATGGGACTATCTTGAATTTAAGAAACATCCTAAAATACATAGAAGTAAAGTTCCTGAATTAAACGAATCAAAAGTAAAAAAAGGTGGCGTCACTGTTATTGAAATGTTGAACAATAAAGCAAGTGTAAGTTAAAAATTATATAATAGTTAGAAGAAAAGTTTAAATTATTGTATTTATTAGGTTAATAATTCCCGTGCACTTTTTAATAAAAATAAATTTAATGAGCTTATTAAAGAATAGATCATTAAATGTAATCAACCTTTTCTAATTACTGAAGACGAAGAACTTGAATTGATTTTTAAGTTTTTGGATTCTCATGCAACAGGTATGATATTTGCTGCTAATATAAAACTTGAAAATAAAAATACAAAGATACTTAAAGTTGCTATTTTTATAGCGCCTTCGACTGATCTAATAAAAAGATATGTAACATATGATTTTGAAGTAGAACGTACAAAGCTTCGCGATAAATTGCAAAAAATTCCTGAAGGTATATCAGTAACTACTAACATATGGTCAACTAATACCTATAACAAGTTATTTATGGCAGTGACTATTCACTACCTAAATTCATCGTGGAAGCTTAGAAGTATTTTGTTAGATTTCATTAGTATAAAGGGGTCACATACAGGTGTCGCGATTTTTCGAATGCAATGGAAACATGCCTTCAAGAAATGAGAATTACCTCAAAATTGGTTGCAATTACACGTGATAATGCATTGTCTAATAATAGGTTTTTGCAAGAGTTTGCTTCTTCTTTATCACGAATTGGCATCCAATTCAATAGTACACAGCAATCGATTCAAAGTTTTGGGCATTTCTAAACCTTGCAGTGCAAAGCATTTTGGATATTGTAGGAAATGAGTTAGAAAGGGTTAGTATTACGAATTGGAGTTTTTTTTTGATATTTTATTTATTTTATCTTATTTTATTTTTTTTTTAGTTGTGTTCATTGATTAAAAACATTAGAGGATCACTAAAACGTCGCAAGAGGTTTAAAAAGGCATGTCAAATTCACAATTTAAGTCAATTAAAGCCGATTCTTGATGTAAGCACGAGGTGAAATTCGACTTTCGATATGTGTAATCAGGCTGTAAAGTTGCAAGAAGTATTAGATAGTGTTGCTCTAGCTAAAACAGATTTACGACAGTATGTTCTTAGCGAGGACAAATGGAATAAAATAAAACTTATAATTGAAGTTTTAAAACCATTTAAGGACGGTTAGTAAATCGGTTTGTAATATAATTTGCAGTATACTGTATTAATAACTTATTATACTAAATATGCATTTTTCTTTAGCAACAACCAGTGTCTGAAATTCAATTTTTAAATTAGTTGTGGGCTGCAACTAAATAAAAAAATAGTTGCGGATTATAAGAATTTATAAAAATTTAGTTGCGCATATAAGCATTTAATCAAAATTTATTAGTAAACTTTGCAAATTTATGTGCGGAATTTGCATATGCACTTCAGATTTTGGTTGCAGAAATTTAAAATTTGTTGCAGTCCGCAGACTCCGCAACCCAATTTCAGACACTGGCAACAACTATAATGTCATTATCCGAATATCCGACTTTATCAATGGTTGTTCCTCTTTATTATACGTTGTATGAGATAATTGATGAGACTTGAAAAAGAAATAATGCACCACAATGGCTCGTAGAAGGATGTCAAGCTGCAATTACTAAACTCTTAGGATATTGTCAAAAGACAAACGTATGGCATATTTCGGCAATAGTATTAGATCCACTGCTTAAATTCCAGTATTTTGAATATCTTGGATGGTCGCTACAACTTATTAGTCAAACAAATAACATGTTAGTTTATGATTTGTAGTATAAATATATAATTGATATAATGTATTGATTTATATATATATTCTATTTAATAGTATTAAAAATAAATATAATCAATATGCACCCATTTCCAATCAATATGCAATTGTTGAATCATCTACAATTACTATACTATCGTGAATTTACAAATTATCCCGTGTTGAATATCAAAGTTAACTTTAAATATACTTATGTGCACTACGTGTAGACCCACGTACAGATATTTTAGAATGGTGGCGAATAAACGATGCTAATTACCCAAACCTTTCAAGATTTGCTAGAGACTGCCTTCCAATACCTGCCACGAGTGTCCCTAGCGAACAAGTTTTTAGTGTTAGTGGCAATATGATTACTGAAAAGCTTGGTCAGTTGAGTGACAAGACAGTATGAATGGCTATGTGTTTACAATCATGGTGGAGAGAACTAGGTGAACCGTATATATATAGCTTGATATTATTATTCTATTAAAATAGTACTAAGTTGTATAATTATTTTACTAAAGTCATGTTAAAATCATTCTTGAGCAGAGATATTGAGCTACATGATTTAAATAAATCATTAGAAAGTGATCCGAATAATACATTTGCAATAAAAAGTCATAGAAGCGTTTAATAGGCAGGTATGAAAAATCTTATATTTGCAATTAACTAGATAATGCAATAATTCTGGAGATAACTATCATATGATGGGCAGAAATAATGTGTTACTTGCAGATTTAAACAAATTAAAAAAGCTTTTTGTTTTGAAATTGGAAAATAAAATCGATACATCCAAAGATCGAATTAGCTTTTAACATTTTATTTGAATTATATATTTATGCTTAAATTTTTTTGCACGATTTGAAAAAAAATATATATAAATAATACTGGCAAACTTTTAAAAATTCATGTTAAATAGTATAATTTGAATACTACTCAAACTGCTATTCGAAGTCGAATAGCAGTTTGAGTAGTATTCAAATCATGCTATTTAATACGATGAAAAAATTTTACCAGTGACCCAAAGGTTTCTCTAATTTATGGTGGAAATAATTGGTTGAAAAGGTTAAACTAAGGAAAATTATATTCTATACAACAGTATTTTTTACTACTTATCTCTCTAAACAGTTAAGTAAACGAGGTATTTCTCGCGGAAACAAAGTAGTCATATAAATATGTGTATATTTTAAAAAAAATACTTTATTCATTTGGTAGTACATGATTTTTTTGTCTGATCCGGATCCGGATCTGGATCTTTCTTATCCAGATCCGAATCCAGACTTGGATCCGAGCTGATTTTTGGAAATCTTCAAAAAGATCTGTCCGATCTGATCCGTGCGGAACACTACCTATCACCCAGAAATCAGCTGATTTCTGAAAGCTCCCTAACGACTTCCAAGGTAATCTAAAAAAATATTAATAACAAAAAAACAAAAACCAAAAAAAAAAACAAAAAACAAAAAAAAACTTCCCCAAAAAAATAGACCCAAGTGACAATTTAATAATAATGATTTCAACAAAATGTATATTTAAAATAAAAAAAACTCTTTGAAACAGTCTAATAGTGACAGCTCTAAAAAAAAAACTAATCTCTATTGGCAACAAGAAAAAACAATGATTATTAAGTGATAGTTATTGTTTATATATTATCACCAATCTCAAAAATAATGGCTGATCATATAGAGTTACCATGGTGATAAGTTTTTATTATCTTTTTGCTATTTTATAAAGATTTAGTATTTTAAATTATAAATCTTTCAGATAATGCAATATTAGAATTTAGTCACAAAGTAAAAATTGGACATTGTTAAAAAGTAGATTAGTATTTGAAGTTAACTACTATTTCTTCAGAAAATCTATTTTTTATAAATAATTATTATTAAACTAAAAATAAACATCATTCACATATCGTAAAGTGCGTCCAAAATGTCTGGGCAGACGGTCCAATTCAGTCCATTTTAGTTGTGCCAACACAGAATTCACACGTGCGAACCAGTTCTTTGGCTGTTCCACAGATCACTGTGCTTTTCCATATAAACACGTGCATATCCGGATGGATTTTTTTATAGGGAATACAGCCTCCATGCATAATTTAAATAAGCCTTTTACTTCTAATTCAGATTTATCTCCTATAGTTGAAACAACTTAGTTTCTGAAGGGTAAACGACACCCTTAAAATCACATGGATAAAAACTAATTTAGAAATGATTATAAAATTTTTCTTTACGTGCATATTATTCATTCTAAAATACCACCTACATATCTAGAATTCTTAATCCGAATTCCTAGTGCTAGACAATATTGTTTTGGGCTAGAGCGGAGTAAAACGGAGTGTAAGAGCTTTCCATAGTGTACTAATTTAAGGTGATGTCTGGCTCCCGTCCCTGTAATGATGATAATACTGATTTTGTCGTCCCTTGTAGAAATTAATTAATCAGAAGTCTAATCATTAACATCTATGATAAATAAACTACATATATGATGATTAAAGTAAACTATATGTTAGTAAATTTAACTTTTACGTAAAAATGCACACATTAATATAAATTTATAAAATATGCAATAAAAATTAACATAAATTCTAGTACTATGTTTTAAATCTTTTATTCAAATTTAGGAGCATAAGAAGTAAGGTTCCAGCCCTATGAAATGTCGCCGCTTTATTGCTAGTATATTTTGCCAAATGGGAAGGACCCAAACCAAATAAATTATTTAACGATCTGATTAAATTGTTCACTTCTCACTATTTGGCGTTAGTTCTGTAAACATTGATACGTACAAATCCAGTGGCTTATTTTAATCAGGTTGTTGCGAGTTCTAAAAATACATAAACAAGTAGTTGGCACCGTTAAACAAGTTATATAAAAAGTATTGTGAAAAACCTAAAAAATAAAAACAATAAAACAAAAATTATTTAATCAATAACATTTTAGATAGTCTTTTAATAATTTTGATATTTTTAAATAATGCTATTATAAACAAATAAAAAAAATTAGATTAGCATTTTACGGTAGTTGTAGCTAAACAAAAACTATGGTAGATAAGTTTAATTACTGTATATAGAAAATTTATTGAAAATTTGGTTCTTACCAATTAATTGGTCTTGAATAATTAATAAGAATTCAAATAGTGATACAGGCTGACCTCGGCCCATCAGCCGGCAGGTGGGCGGGATGGCCCTTAACCCATATTCCTGTAGATC
Organism: Gigaspora rosea; assembly: GCA_003550325.1. Lineage (NCBI taxonomy): Eukaryota > Fungi > Glomeromycota > Glomeromycetes > Diversisporales > Gigasporaceae > Gigaspora > Gigaspora rosea. Next base: position 245,167 of record QKWP01000391.1, on the reverse strand, counting down.
AGCCCGGCTGGGATATAGTTAAATTTTTTCGCCTAATAGAATTTCATTATATAACTTATAATTAATAGTTAAAATCACGCGTAGAATATTAACAAGTTAGTGCTTGCAGTCATTAATCATCTATCCGACTAAAATCGAATAGTCAACTTTTCTAGTCGTTATTTATAAATTCAACTAGTCAATTAGTAGTTCTGATTGCATATTCTTTTCGCTGATTAAAGCACTTATAAGTTAGTAAACCACCGTCATATGTTATCACTTTTATTTCCAACCATGAGAAAATAAAGAGAAAATATCTGACCCTCCTATAACCACTTCTTATTTACAGATATAATAGATCAAAATATATATGCATCACATGCACTCTTCCTACTATTTGTAATTTATGTTGCATTATATTGTATATGTATATCGATTGACTAAAGTCGATTTTTTGAGATCAACTACTATCATTATCTCAAGCATCTCCATAGTGTAATTTTTTTATTAATCGAAATATTGCACAAGTATTGTAGTATAATTCTAACTATTTTCATAGATCAAATTATTGTTTACTGAAAGATTTTTACAATATAATCAGCCCAGTTTACCGGACTGATTAAATTTAGCAGCCGGTGTTACGATTGATGGGAGAGCTTGGTAGGGTATTGCACCAATTTAGCTTCGATCGTGAACAAATAGTGATTAAGATTAAATAGTTTAAAACAAGAAACTAATACACATAATACGGGTATAAGATTTCTCTTTATTATTATAAATCAATACATCGGATTATTACAATTATACTAAAGACTATCTACAATCGTTAACTACTTTTTCCACCACTTTCCTAAGCAGAAACTAAGCCTTTATATACTTTTAATTCGTATGAGGCTTCAATCCCTCACTTGGGGTTTCAATCCCTTGAATATGCCATAATCATCCCAGCCCAAATAAGAAATGCATAAAATGATAAAATAGAAATATAATATGATACTAAATAAGGAAAGGGAAACGAATGAAAAATTTGATTGTAACACCAAGTCAGCCCGAGAATTTGATATCACTAGTATGCAGTCGATTAAATAGTTGTGAAAAAAATGAAATCAATAAAATTTTAATATCATCGTGCGAATTTTCATTATTACTATTTGCTTTCTATTTCATAATTTAAATCAATGTAATTGAACTACTGTAAAAGAAAATCGAGTTTGGCAATTTGGTCCAAAATTCACATGACAGCAAATCGATCCTACGCTCTAGGCTATTTACAACTATTATTTATTCTGCTATACTAGTACTATACTTCTCATAAAGTCTCTAATACTGCAGTACATTTCGTTATCTGCACTCATTATCAACATTTATCAAATTATCGCCTTCCTTAAAACCAACATATCTTATATCTCTTTTTCTTTCACGTAGTAACTCTACCTCCTCTTCTAAAAAATATTTCTCATTTAGAGTTAACACCTCTATCCGGATTTATATATCCGGATATATACTATGTCATTTTAAATCCAGATATAAATAAATCCGGATTTATACTATGATAAAACCAGATTAATCCAGATATAAAAAATATATTTGGTATAACATTGAAAATTAAGCTGCAGCATAGTCACATGATCTATGTGATTGAAAGTAAGTAATTCCGAAGATCTATGCATTAATCTACCGAAAGATCTAGAAATGTCATATGATCTACAGACATGAAGGTCCACTTAAATTATTGATCTGCACGCCCCTGATTAATTAGGTTAGATAATCCAGTAATATATCATTAAATGCAATATCATATATCGGTATGCCAATAGGCCTAGTGAATGGTCTATTTGATGTATTAAATTTAAAGATCAATTAATTGATAGCATTAAAGTCACAAATGTTAATAAAGTAGCAGGAGAATACTTTCCCCGAATCATGTATAAAAGGCCTTCATTTTCGCCTTCATCTTAACTCAGACTTCGATAGTTTCCCTTGGAATATATTGATAGATTCGAACTCTCCAATCCTTAGATAGAAGATTGTAATAGATTAGTTATATTATCTTAATAAAATATAACCGTGTCTTCATACACATTAAATTAAACACTTATCTTACAACTATTCGTATCTTCATATATGATTAGTTGTGCCTCTTTCGAACAAAGCCTTGTAAATCCTCTTGTTTAAGTCGTATAATTACGCATACTAATCAAGCCAAATCACATAAATATAGTTTATTGAGTATAAATGATTAGTCCCCTGAATTATTTAAAGAGGTTAATTTCGGGTGTGACATTTTGGTGGTGACTGTGAGATACAGCTCAACGAGATTATTAATTGTTGTATGAGTTACAACTTACAAAGACAAACAGATCAAATCAACCATCACTTATTACACCAGAACGCGAATAAAGATTTTTGTAATTTTTGTTATCCCTTACCTACAGAGACATCCTCCGCATTTAGACAGTTTTCATCTTGGTTCTTCACTATTTGTCCGGTTAATTCTTATACAGGAAGGACGTATCGGCATTTTGAGGAGCTTAAAAATGAATATCAACAAGTCCAATCGGCACAGTATCGTAATACAGTAGTTAGATTGATTTTTAGTATTAAATTCCAACACTCCCCAGGAAATTTATTAGATTTAGTAAAGTTCCTTACTCTTGTCACGGTACATACTCAGTGTTTTCAGATAGACCTAGCCACTTATATCGATAATCTACAAATAACAACTCATAAAATGGCCTCCAATAATGATATTTTAAATTACCTTAAAGACCATGCAAAAGACTCTATTATCCTAAGAGTAGATCCATTTTTTGGTATTGGTTCCCAAGATCCTTTAGCGTGGTTAGAAAAATTTGAGAAAGCCGCAGCTACAAATAATTGGAATTATAAGAGAAGAATAAATGTCCTCCCCGCCTTTCTACAAGATAATGCAGATGAATGGCAAGCCGCATTTTTTAAGAAAAATACCATTACCAACTATAATCAAGCTAATTGGGAAAATATAGTTAAAGATTTTAAGAAACGATTTTGCACAATTCGTTGGCAGAATCAATGGCTAAAGGAGTTGGACAATTTAAAGCAACAAATCGGTGAGCCCGTTGATACCTATTATAGCAAGTTCAATAGGTTGGTTAAACGGTTACAGCCCGAAATGAAGTTAGCAGATGAACAAGTCTTATATTATTTTAAGAAAGGGCTACGCCCAGAAGTATTACCTGTTCTTCTCTTGCATAATCTAACGGACTTAGAAAACATGCTCAAATTCGCTCAAATCCATGAGCAAGGGATAGACTTCGCCAATGATGCCGTACCGAATCGGACCACTGCGCCAAGAAATTATGAAAAGGAGATTGAGCAGCTTACAAAGCAAATACAGCAAATGAGCATAAATTATGCTACTATAGCATCTGCGTTAGTAGCCCAAACAGAGAAAAATTTGCCCCAAGAATCGACGTCGAAACCTAGTAGTAAAACCAAAGATTTTAGTTGTTACAAGTGCGGAGAACTGGAACATATTGCAAGAAATTGCATGTCAGAAAAACCAGGCATGGTAGACAAAACCTATACAAACTTTAAAAATTCAAGTAATAAAGGTAAAGAACAAAGTAAAAATATTAATTTAGTCATGGTAGAAAGCAGTGAAGAAGACGAAGTATATACTATCCGACCACAGCCATATATTACTGACCGGAAGGGAGCAAGAGGAAGACAAAAGCAAAGCGAGTCACGTAAGGAAGAAGCCTTACGAAGAAAGGCTGAAATACAAGCACAAGAGAAAGAAGTGCCTATAGAGGTGGAAGAAATTGTCAATCCCAAACCGAAAAGAATTATAAAAAGACGTCTTCCATCGGTAATCGATCAACTACCGCCGTATGACATATCGGAAGATCTGTTGAATATGAGGGCGCAAGCCACATATGGTCAGTTGTTACAATATCCTAACCAGAGGTGCCACTTAGCTAAAGCATTGAGAAGGAAAAAGGCTTCTAGTAAGGAAACTAACCTTGTAAAAACTGAAAGCCCACGAAAAACGTATGCTATGCGTTATCATGTGCGCATCTGAGGTTCACTGGTAGTAGCTGTTTTAGATTCAGGCGCCGCAGTAAGCCTTGTAACTAGAAAATTAATGGAAAAGTTAGGACTAGAGGTCGATATGCCCTCCGGAACCACAGTAATTACGGCAAACGGAAATAGAGTAAGAGCCCTGGGAATTGTTAGTGGTGTAAGAATTACCTTACAAGATCTCATTATACCGATTGATCTTCAAGTAAGGGGGCTTCCAGAAATTACGTGATTTTTTGGTGGGTGGGTGGGGTCCCGAAAATATCAGGTTAAAATTATAATTCTGGTCAAATTTTTATAATTCTGGCCAAAAGTATAAAATAATAAAATTAGTAATAACTATTGTTCTACTGAACCAATTTAGATGATTTAACTACCAAAATGTTCGTCTCGCTAAGACGATTCTAACAAGCCCAAAATCGCTAAAATCTAATTACAGGGTCCCAAGATCGTTCAACTTTTGTGTAATTTTAATAGTGGTTTTTTAGAATCACTAAGTAAATTTCTTTAATATTGAATAACTTTTGATCCACTGGCCCATTTGGGATGATTTAACTACCAAAATGCTCATCTCAGTGAGACGATTCTAAAAAGCCCAAAATCGCCAAATTCTAATTACAGGATTCCAAGATCAATAAAGATTTGTATTGTTTGTCTAATAATACAAATCTTTATCGATTTTTGGAATCCTGTTATTAGAATTTAGCAATTTTGGGCTTGTTAGAATCGTCTCTCTGAGACGAACATTTTGGTAGTTAATTCATCCAAAACGGGCCAGTGGATCAAAAGTTATCCAATATTAAAGAAATTTACTTAGTGATTCTAAAAAATCACTATTAAAAATTACACAAAAGTTGAACGATCTTGGGACCCTGTGATTAGATTTTTAGCGATTTCAGGCTTGTTAGAATCGTACCAGTGAGATGAACATTTCGGTAATTAAATCATCTAAATTGGTTCAGTAGAACAATAGTTATTATCAATTTTATAAATTAAAACATATAAATAAATTTTAAAAAATATAAAATTTGATTGGCTAATAGAGTATCAGGTGTGGGTGGGTGTGATAAAATTTTGAAATTTATTAGTAACAAAATATTACGTAATTTCTGGAAGCCCCCTAATTGAGTCACAGGAAGAAACTCTGTTGATTGGTACCGATTGGTTTGATAAGTCACATGCAAGGTTGGACTTTGATAAAAATACATTAAATGTTAAGTATGAAGGAAAACAAGTGACAGTTAATGCCACCCACGTTAACAAGAAAGATGTACCACAAGAACTGGAAGAATTCACTGATGAAGAGGACTGGATCGATGAACTGGAAAATGATGAAGAAATTCAAGAAGTCTTCTTATCTGATACTATACCTTCAGAAGACGAAGACTTATTTTATAATCCATAGTCGGACGAGAATCCAGCAGCCTACTTGGTCAAATCCTGTGAAAGAAAGAAAATTTTGTTCAATATAAATAAAAAGTTGGAGACAGAACAATCAGAACAGGCTGATAGCCTGCTAAACGAAAATGCCCATATTTTTGCTCAAAAAATTAGTAAAGATGGACAGACTGTTAGCCTAGGGCAGACCAATTTAGTTTGTCATGAAATTAACACAGGTAATGCCCAATCGATTAAACAACGTCTATATACTATAGCCAGGGATGAACAAGAATTCTTATAGAGAGAAATTCTTGCTATGAAGGAACAAGGCATTATATTTGAATTAAAGAGTCCTTGGGCCTCACCCGTGGTATTAGTACCTAAAAAGAATGGAAAGAAGCGGATTTGTATAGATTACCGTAAGTTGAATACGGTCACAGAAAAAGACGTATACCCCTACCCAATATTAATGAAATTTTGTCCGAATTCGAGGGGGCATGTTGGTTTTCCAGCCTTGACCTCGCAAGTGGTTATTGGCAAGTTGCAGTTAAAGAAGAGGAGAAAAAAAAACTGCATTCATAACAAAGTTTGGTACATACACATTTAATGTTATGCCGTTCAGCCTGTGTAATGCCCCATCGACTTTCCAACGACTGATGAATCACGTGTTGGACCCGTACATCGAAAAGTTTTTGGTAGTATACCTTGATGATATCACTATTTATTCCAAGATATTTGATGATCATCTTCAACATCTTCGGCAAGTTTCTAAGAAAATTGAAGAAGCGAACCTAAAATTAAATGCAAAAAAGTGTTCCTTCTTTTGCAAAGAAATTAAATTCTTAGGACACGTGATCAATGAGAAAGAAATTGCAACAGATGAAGAAAAAGTGGAGAAAATAAGAAACTTCCCTATACCCACTACAATTAAACAAGTACGGGCCTTTCTAGGTCTCACATCGTACTACTAGAAGTTCATTAAGGGTTTTTCAAAAATAGCAAAACCTCTAAACCAGTTATTACAAAAGGATGAGCCATATAGGTGGGCTCAAAAACAAAGTCAAGCATTTGAAACTCTTAAAAATTATATGTTAACAGCCCTAATTCTACGATACCCAAATTTTAACCACCCATTTTATGTATATACGGATGCCTCGATGTTAGAGTTAGGAGCTGTTCTTGTGCAGCTAGATGAAAATAAAAGGGAGTTTGTGGTTGCATACACAAGCAGAAGTCTAAATAAAAATGAGAAAAATTATTCCATACCTGAATTAGAGTGTCTAGTGGTCATATGGGCTGTGGAGCACTTCCATCAATATTTAGGCTCTAAGCTATTTTTCTTAATTACTGATCATTCGGCCCTTCAGTGGCTCAGGACTTCCGAATTAAAAGGGAAACGAGCTCGATGGATTCTACGGCTTGAACCATATAATTTTACCATTATTCATTGACTGGGTCGAAAACATAATAATGCCGATGCGTTATTCTGATTGGTTAAGGAAGAAGATAACCCTATATATATGATGGACAGAGAAGAAGAATTATTAATAAAAAACCAAAAATGTGACAAAACATATTACATAGTAAAAGAAACTTTACGACATAACTTACCTGAATCAGCTATTTATAGTATAAGACCATACAACTACATCGACTTCTCACCTGAGGGAATTAGGTATGAAGGACAATATTGTACCTGGTACTATATAGAGCATATTAGTGAACAGTTCAATACAGAAACAAAAGGTAAACATTGGCCAAGGGATTGGAAAGGTCCAAGCGCACAATGCTGGTGCAGAGACAAATTATATTTGCCTGAAGACGATTGTCCCAAGTGTAAAACGGACCTAAGGTTATGGGTCATTAAACTGTACCCTATAGAAGAAGTAGCTAAATGTTACTGGCCTATACTAGAGGACTCGGAAATAGAAGATTTTACCCCAAATCAAGGCGAACTATCCAATATGGGATGGGGCAACTCTAATGATGACCTACCGGAAGAAATCCATATCAGACTAGAGAACTTAATTTGTCGATACCAAAATTTGTTAGAAAACGAAAGTAGAGTAGTAAACCAACCATGGTGGTTACAACCTCTCGAAACCCCCACTGAAGAATACTACAGAGAGTTTGATAATTTTAAGGATAATTATTTTTGTAATTCGGTATGGTGAAAAGCACCAAATCCTGTCTGATATTACTAAAATTTTAACCGTCCTCAAATGACGAAAAACCTTGCAAGTCGGTCACTGCTACTGTATCTAAAATAATAGAAAAATTAGTAACTTAGAAGAAATCAATAAATAAATAAATAAGCAAACAAAATGGATATAAATAAATATGCCCAAATCAAAGAATTTTTAGAGAAAGCCCAATATCCACCACAATTTAATAGTAAACAAAAGAAACAATTAGAAGTACAAAGCAAATTTTTCATAATATATAACCACTTATTATACAAGAGAGACTATAGGAAGAAAACAAGAAACTAGCTACTACGCGTTATACAAGAATATGAAGTAGAGACGATATTATATATCTTTCATGATCACCCCCTTGGTGCTCATCTAGGAACAGAAAAGATGTTCGAAAAGATCTGAAATAAATATTATTGGTCCCAAATGTATGATCGAATAAAGGAATATGTACAAACCTGTGATCAATGTCAAAAAAGGGGGAAATATAGGACACACGGTACATTACAACCAATACTTGTTGAAGCCCCATTCCACAAAATCGGTATAGATTTTGTAGGACCACTACCTATGACCATAAATGGAAATAGATATATCATCGTGTCTGTCGATTATATGACTAAATGGCCAGAAGCCAAGGCAGTACCAACAGCAGATGCACAAGAGACTGCCCATTTCATTTTCAATGAAATTGTTTGCTGACATGGATGTCTGTCCTATATGATATCCGATAGAGGACTTCATTTTAACAATAAAGCTATAAGATTCCTAGCAAGCAATTTTGAAATTAAACATTTGATGTCCACTCCGTACCACCCACAGACTAACGGGTTGGTTGAGAGATATAACCGTACATTATGCGAAGCATTAGCAAAATTAACTAAACAGGGACAAGAGTGGAATACATTAATACCTTCAGTACTATACGCCTATCGGACTAGTAAACAAGCGATAACGAAGTTTACCCCTTTCTACCTAATATACGGAAGAGAAGCTCGGTTTCTGAACTTTAGAGAAGAAAATGATATAAACGAAAATATGGTAGACTGATTGACCATATTCATAGAAGAACTACCGAACCGTAGAGAGATCACAAAAGAATACTGTCGCCTTGTCCAGAAAAGACAAAAGTTCTATTGGGACAGAAAATTAAAGAAAGTCCAAAGAATATTCCAGAAAGGCGATAAAGTGCTATTATACGATGCCGCTCAAGTTGAAAGACACACCAGAAAATTTCTACCAAGATGGATAGGTCCCTTTATTATACATACTCGTGTAGCACAAGATGTATACAAATTAAGAACAATAGACAATCAAATTTTAGATGTACCACGAAATGCCTTATTACTCAAAAAGTATTATAACCACAATGGGTAATGTTTAGGGAATATCCTATCGGGATCATGCAGGTACATATGCATACCTGTAATAGTATGGTACCATATATGGAGTGTTTATATCGGTAATTGTTATCGCCCCGTCCTCTACAATCTACACTCAAAATTACTATTCGCGGAGCTCATAATTAGCTGAGGAAAAATTGTAACATTGAAAATTATGCCGCAGCATAGTCACATGATCTACATGATTGAAAGTAAGTAATTCCAAAGATCTATGCATTAATCCACTGAAAGATCTAGAAATGTCATATGATCTACAGACATGAAGGTCCGCTTAAATTATTGATCTGCACGCCCTGATTAATTAGATTAGATAATACACATAATATATCGTTAAATGCAATATCATATATCGGCATGCCGATAGGCCTAGTGAATAGTTTATTTGATGTATTAAATTTAAAGATCAATTAATTGATAGCATTAAAGTCACGAATGTTAATAAAGTAGCAGGAGAATACTTTCCCCGAATCATGTATCATCAGAAAATTAAAAACATTAATAATCTGCAGTGATCTTCAAGTTTATCAAATCAGTACAAAATCTTGTTTAAAAATTTGCAAAGATCTTCAAAATTTAGATTTTTGCAGTTCTTCGCAGATTTTTTAACTAAAATCTATGCAAATTTTTAAAAAGTATAATCTTCGCAGATTATAATAGGCGCCGCCTATTATAATCTGCGATAATCTCCAAAATTATAACTACTATACTTACCTGACAGTAAGAACACAATGGGAAAAACAATAAACAAAACAATAAATAAAAAAAGCGTGTTTTTTT
>QKWP01000391.1:160515-228775 GCA_003550325.1 Gigaspora rosea | reverse complement strand
AAACATAAATTTCATAAATTATCAGATTTGAAATTTCAAATAACAGTAGAATGTTAAGTAATAAAACATATCGTTAAAGTAGTATAAAAAATTTAATATTAGGACACAATATTAATTTTCGTTTTTATTAAAATTAGAGATATAGTAATTTAGTTGGTCACAACTTCTTAATTGGTTGTTTGAATCAAACATGTGTGATGTATATAATTAACCAGGGTATTTAGTCGTATTAATATATATAAATGCAAATAATTTTTATGCTCGCAACTAACCGGATCAAATAAATAAATATTTAAATAGTCATGAATTAACTTAAATTAATAAATTTCTTTATATTTACAACATTAACATGATTAAATAGTATATCTTATGATTAGTTTATTTTAGACATTTAGGTTAATGAACTTACCGATTGAAATTAAAAGCAATATTCATGAATAGATTATTTTAAATACTTAGATTATCGAACTTTGATTTATTTGGATCAACAATCTTTGTAATTTTTTGGGACCCATGAGTTCGTGAATACAATATAAATAGCCATTCTATGTTTGTTTTATGAAATTTATTTATCTATTAAAGGGAAATACGTTGAATAATTAATTGAGTTCCATGAAATATAATGAAGTCGAAGTGACTAATGTATTATAATCACAGGACTTACGGGACTCAAAAAAAATGCAAATATGGTGAATTAAATAGTCAATATTTATGAATATTATTTAAATACTTAAACTAATAAACATTCTTTATATTCGTGGATTGTTATGATAAATGTTTAGATCTTAGATTAATAAATGTTTTTATACCACTAAGTTCTATAAGTGAAATTAAATAGTAAATAAGTAACTGCGTAATGCAGTCGCCTAAACCAGGAACGGAGATAAACTGAATAAACGCGAAATAACGTCTGGGACTTGAATAATGACCAAGATTAAGCTCAAAATTCGAAATTACATTGTTGGGAGTTATTTCGAATTTATAGGGAAAACTATACATTCCACATATGTACTGTATACTTTGTTATATTTCATGTAAATTACATTGTAACTTACAATGTAACTTTACAATAAACAGTAGATTATGATACTAGCATTAGCATTACAAAAGTTTTGCCAGAATAAATAGAAAACAATCATTTCGTTTGGAACTTTAATTTTATATTTATTTTTATACCAACTTTGCAAAAATTTTGCCCAAAAATTATTCATATGATCAAAATTACTTGTAATTTGATTTCAGAAACTTACACAAACTTACGTAAAATTACGGTAATTTTTTAACTACAAGAGGCTATTTTAGTTTTACTGTGGCGAACTTAACCCTGAAAAATTATAACATGAATTATATAATTGAAACACAAATACAATCCAATCTGTTCGTCATAGTAAAATTTCAAATTCGAGCATTCACTTATTAGTACTAAGCTTAAATTACCAAACGAATCATTATGAGATGCACATTTACTAACCTAATATTCTTTTTGTATCGTTAAAATACAGATATCCAGCTTGATCTCAATTAAATTTATATGTAATCTGATTTTGAAGTTTCTAGATTTACTTTCCTCAATCGCCATTTATTACTATCTACGGTAAAATACAGTATGATGCTTTTTCTTGATGCTTGTAATGCGATGAAAAGTCACGTCATAACATATTTGATTAGTGCAATTTTGAAAGACTAATAAAAGACATTTTCTTTAATCTAGGCAAAAACCTGTTAAAGAGATGTTTGGCCAAACAATTCTCAAACAATAGATAAATATAGTACTATGTTATGCATATCGTGATATTTAAGTGTAGAAATTCGCGTTTTACTGCGTTTAGCATAGTGTCCAATTATATATAAGTTTTGCGGACACACATCACTTAAGTAACCATATACTTCGTTCCTGGTATATCATAAATCGAATAACTTATTTCAGACCTAGATTATAAAATGTTTTTATATTCACTAAGTATTATAAAATATATAAAATTATTCATAACGCGAATGGCTTATTTAAATGCATAACCTTGATAAAATTTGTAAGCCTCTCTATATGACTCGTTGACCCGGGTTGGGTTTGATATGAGGCGGGTCTGACCCGGTCAGATTTGGCATGAGACGGGTCAGACCCAGGTCGGGTTTGATATGAGGCGGGTCAGACCCGGGTCGGGTTTTGACCCAAGTGGGTCTGACCCGGGTCAGGCCCAAACCCGACCCAACCCGACCCATTAAGACCCCTAGTACGGGATTAGGGTTAGGTTAGCATGGGATTAGTATATTTATAATGTATAAATGATATTATATATAAATGTAAAATAAAATATATTATTAATTAAATAAATTTAAATAAATATATAAATAAAAATATAGTAAATAAATTAATATAATATAACTAGTAAATTCGCTCTAAATTTTGGCCTGAATTAAGCTTAATTTAGGTTATTACACTTTTTATTATTTAATAAAAATTTGCACAGATTTATATATTTCTAAAATCTGCGCAGAATTTGTTAAAAATTTTTCTTCAATTATAATTGTGGGGTCGCAGATCTTTGCAGATTTTTGATTATCGTTGGGTTTTAAAAATCTGTGCAGATCAGCACCTAAAAAATTCTCTCGATGATAAAAGGCCTTTGTTTTCGCTTTCATCTTAACTCAGACTTCGATAGTTTCCCTTGGAATATTTTGATAGATTCGAACTCTCCAATCCTTAGATAGAAGATTGTAATAGATTAGTTATATTATCTTAATAAAATATAACCGTGTCTTCATACATGTTAAATTAAACACTTATCTTACAACTATTAGTATCTTCATATACGATTAGTTGTGCCTCTTTCGAACAAAGCCTTGTAAATCCTCTTGTTTAAGTCGTATAATTACGCATACTAATCAAGCCAAATCACATAGATATAGTTTATTGAGTATAAACGATTAGTCCCCTGAATTATTTAAAGAGGTTAATTTCAGGTGTGACACTGGATTGAGGTATTAACTCTATTCTTATTTGTATATCTTTCTTTCTCCTTCTTCAACTTCACAAGCTTTTTTTCTTTTTATATATATTCGCAATCAACTTTTTGCAACACCGATTACTTTCTTCTTTTAACTTTTCCATTCTTTCTGTATCCTTCAATTTTACTTCTTCCAGTTGTCTTTCTTTACTTCGAGCTTTTTCAATTCATTTCTTAACTCTCATTATCATCTTCAATTTCTTTAATCCTTATTTCTTCGCTAAACAATTGTTTAATACTATAATTAGTCCTCATTCTCTTCACTCTACACAATTAAATCCCTAATACAACATTATTATATTACCAGCCTTCGATCTTACTGTCAACTATCTTTTTGCTATCCCTTACATCCTCTAACCTATTACAAAATAATACAACTAATTAAAACTTGTTCTCTTAATTCTACTATATATATTAAAAAACCTTCTATATACAAACCACTTTTATGTTTAAAACTTCTACATTGGTTATTTTTTCTTCCTAAGCTTTTGATGCAACTTTCGATATCGATGTCTTCGATGCTTTATCTTGATGGATTGTAGATCTTAAAATAGACTACTAAAATTGGCATATTTAACATTAATACGCCATTATAGTAAAATGGATAAGGCGCACGACTCTGCTGTCAGGTTGTGTGTTCGTATCCTGCTAATAGCTTGTCAAACCTGCCGACGGGTTATGGTGTCATTACTAACCCTATAATGACCTTTTTTTTTATTCTACTATAATTGTTCGAAGCATAGTTGAGGACACTTTACTTCTAGACTGTAGAGATCGTAGAAATCATTTACCCCAGTATCTGCCATCGTACCAAAATTCTTTCAAGTTCATTTATGTTAGTTAGAGTTAGGGTGAGTGCTTAGTTAGAGTTTGGGTTTAGGTTGTTATATAGTAAAATCGGTCAAGGAGAACTTTTTTATAGGAGACGTTTGTTTTGAATTTTTCTGATCGTATTACATTACACCAAATTATGATCTTTTATTGGCCAATAATCACATGGTGAAGTTTGATGGGAGGACAGTCGGAAAGTCTACGGACACATACCGTCACGTGACTTTTTGCTTACGGACACATACCGATCATAATAAATAACTTTTAAAATTAAAGTGATTCGCAGGGCTTTTGTACTAAGTTAACCTCCTTTATCACACTAATAAAACTTTTCTCCTGGTCATTCTAATCATAATGGCGATGAGATTATTAAATCTGTCTAGTAGAAACAGAGACATGGTCTTTCAAATTTTCTAAGATTAAATGTAAGCGTTGACAGATTTAAGAGGTTATATCTCCGGTTCTATTGGACAGATTTCAATAATCCCAACTACCATTAGAACCAAATTATAAGAAGAACAAGTTTACTTAGAATAATAGAAAGACTAACTTAAAACGAGGCTTTCTGGATTACCTTATTTTTTTTTGCTTTTTTAAAATTAAAAAAGTGATATGACAGGTCTTTGTACTAAGTCAATCGGCTTTATCGTTATAAGAAAACTTGTCCTTAATCTTTCTAGTTTTAATAGTAGTAAAGTTATTAAAACCAGCATAGATTAGCTGAAGATATAATCTCCCAAAGTTTATGTGTTATTTTATTATTCGAAAGGCCATATCCCCAGTTCTATTGGACAGATTTTAATGATCTCACCACTATTGGAACCAGAAAGACCAGGAGAACAAGTTTAATTAGTATGATTAAGAAGGTTAACTTAGTACAAAAGCCCGACTAGATCACTTTAATTTAAAAGTTATTTATTTTGGTACATGCCCATAAGATAGTATCACATGAGCGGTACGTGTCCGTAAGCAAAAAGGTCACGTGACCGGTACGTGCCCATAGACTTTCTGGAGGACAGTGGTCTAATTTGGGTAAATCAACTACCAGAGTGTTTCAATAAAAGGATCTATGGACACGTATCAGTCACGTGATTTTCTGGAATTAGTGGTAGCTCTCGGAAGCAAATCTTACGTTTTTGATACTCCTGCACTTACTTTTTTGATACTCCTGTATGTACCCCAAAATTACTTTACTTTTTTGGGGGTCGTCTAAAGCCAGGTGCGTTCACGTGATATAAAGCCAATCAAATCGTAAAATTTGATCTTTACGGATTAGCCGGACAAAACAAAAACAAAAAAAAAGTGAAAAACACCGAAAATACAGAAAACGTGTGTCTAAACCTGTATAGAAGCATTAATAAAAAATGTCGGGAAGACAATTTTACTTGTAAGTCAAACTCTAACCCTACCTCCTAACTAACCCTTACCCTAATTTTAATTAAATAATAAAAAGCATATAAATGTTAGCCATCCTCCTTTTTTGATACCGATCTGCATATATACACATGATTGTATTACACAAAGGCCCAGTGCATTGTTTTTGCAAAAATAATTTTTGGTTACATGTTGCTAATGTCGTGCAATATTATACAAGTCTAATTTTGGTACCCTATCCCGGCATTAAGCTTAATGCTGGTGAGCACTATCATGATAATGCCCCGGCGGGTTAGACATAATTCCGGCCCACCCTATCCCTAAATCTAATGCCCGGCATTAAGCTTAATACTGGTGGGCACTATTATGATAATGCACTCGGCGGGGTTAAACATAATTCCGGCCCGCTCTAACACTAAATCTAGTGGTACCCTAACCCGGCATTAAGCTTAATGCTAGTGGGCACTATCATGATAATGCCCCCGGCGGGTTAGACATAATTCCGGCCCACCCTAACCCTAGGAACCCTAAAAACTAATTGTTCGAAGCAACATCCAATCACAGTACATATACTAGTTACACGAGATATGCATCTAGTATATGTACTGTGATTGAATGTTGCTTCGAACAATTAGTTTTTAGGGTTCCTAGATTTACCCGCTAGGGCATTATCATGATAGTGCCCACTAGCATTAAGCTTAATGCCGGGTTAGGATACCAAAATTATACTTGTGTAACATTATACAATATTAACAGCATGTAACCAAAAATTATTTTTGCAAACAATGCACTAGGCCTTTGTATAACACAAGTCACGTGTATATATGCAGATCAGTATCAAAAAAGTAAAGTAATTTTGGGTATACAGTATACAGGAGTATCAAAAAAGTAAGTGCAGGAGTATCAAAAACATAAGATTTGGCTCTCGGAAAGTCTACGGACATGTACAGATCACGTGAGATTTCATCTTATAGACACGTACCAAAATAATAATTTAAAAAGCAGTCCGACAAGACTTTTGTACTAAGTTAACCACCTTAATCATTCTAATAAACCTTGTTCTCCTGGTCTTTCCTGTTCTATAGGTTTTAGATTATTAAAATCTATCTAGTAGAACTGAAGATACAATCTTTCGAAATTGGGCAACGTTCTAAAGATTATATAAAAACGCTGCAAAAACTTCAGAAGACTATATCTCCAGTTATATTGAATAATATCACTACCATTTGAACTAGAAAAACAAGATAAACAAGTTTGCTTAGTTCGAAAGTCTTCAAGGCCATCTTTTTCTTATTTTTTTTCTTTTTTAAAATTTAAAGTGGTCAACTGAGCTTCTATAATGGGTTAATCACCTTTGTTATCCTAACAAAACTTGCTCTCCTGGTCTTTCCTGTTTCAATAATAGTAATGTTATTAAATTCAGCATAATAGAATCAGATATATAACCTCATGAAGTTTATGCGATGTTTTTAAATAATCTTAGAACGTTGCTCTATTTCAAAAGGTCACATATCCGGTTTTACTGGCAAATTTTAATAATATCACCACCATTAGAACCAGAAAGACCAGGAGAATAAGCTTTATTAGAATGATTAAGGAGGTTAGCTTAGTATAAAAGCCTTGCTGAATCGCTTTTTAAATCAAAAAATTATTATTTTGGTACGTGTCTGTAAGATGGAATATCACGTGATCTGTATGTGTTCTTAGACTTTCCGGGTAGCACTCCCACAAAAAATTTTACCTTCATGTGATTATGACCAATCAAATTTTAAGATCAGATGTAACGTGATTAGGGATAGGTATGGTTACAGTTATAGCCGTTTGCGACCGGCTATAGCCATAGCCAATTCTAGTCGGTCAGAGGGGCTTAGCTGACCGACTAAATTGTAGCTGATTGAAAAACATTTTGTGCGCCTGTGTGTTTGGGTGGGTGACTTAATCAGGAGCCAGAAGTGGCAATTCCCCTGAAATTAGCAATAAAGTTGCACAGAGGTTGCTGAACAGACGAAACTAGACAAGTGTTGTTACTTGTGAGTATCAGCAGGTGGTTTCTGATTTTTGTGGAGATGTGGGTGGGTGAATTTTGACTGTTATTGTTGTTGCTTGTGAGTGAAAAGTGAGAGAGAGTCTGTGGCGAGTATATTTATGTGATTTTTAGCTGATGCTTGGTGTAATGCCATGTGATCGGTAGATGGTCACTGTTTTTGGATAGATCAACACAGATCAGTCTGATAAACAGAAGATCCCATAAGACTATACAATCATCACATCACGTGAAATAATACATACGTCATTTGTTTACTTGCGCTAAAAATTTGCCTAAACTAATCTGTAATCTCAATTATCTCAAGAATGACTAAACCAATTTTGATGATCTAGCGTCGTTAGAATCGGAAGAATTTGCTCTACAACTTTAATTATAGGATCAAAAAACCTTTACATAATAAAATAATTGATCGACAATAGTCGTTATTAACCAGTATGACCAACCACACTTAGCCAGCTATATGTCAATAGTCGATAATAACTGACCGAAACCGACTGAACCCATCCCTAAACGTGATAGTCAAAACAAATGTGTTTTGTTTTTCTAAGTAAAAAGTTGCGCGTAAAAATAAACCTCTTTATAGTTAGGGTTAGGATGAGAACAGCGTAGGGTTATGGTTGAGTTTATTAGCTGTTAGTAAAAATTCACAAGTAACATTTTTAATTAGGCCGCAGAAGGTAGTTTCCTAATTAAAATTTAGAGCTATTCGCGTTTTTTTGTAAAAATGTTGTTTCGATTTTTACGTTACACCTGATCCTGAAATTCGATTGGTCAAAATCACGTGGGGGTAAAATTTTTTGTGGGTCGTTTCTTCTGGACACGTACAAAATAATGATTTATTTTTTGAATTAAAAACCGATTTGAAAAGGCTTTTTTTTGCCAAATTAACCTTTTATTTCTAATAAGGCCGTTCGAAGTTGATTCTTTGGTTAACATCACTTTTCCAGGAATCATGGGAGGGGGGGAGGGGGGTAAAATGAAACGAACATATGAAACGAACATATAAAAATGAAGCATTTCATTGTTTGATGTAAATCAGGTGACTGGTGAGATCATTCAGCGTTTTGATTGGCTGTTCATCTTTCGGGGGAGGGGGAGACTTCAGCTGGGGGTGATGTTAACTGAAAAATTTACTTCAAACGGCCTTAACATTACATTCCTCTTATAAAAGAAAGGAGCAAAAATAAATAAACATCGTTATATAATTAATTTATTATAAAAAGTATTTTATCCGATAAAAAGAACTTCGTACGTATGTACAATTTTTACAGGCAAAATTCTCGTGATCTAGTGATCGGATCTGCATCATTTTAAAGTATGTATGCAGCGATCAAAGATTGGAATTTTGGGTTTTCCAAATTCCTATTGGTCGAGCAAATTTATTCCCGAATGATTCCGTAAAAGCTAAATGTTTATTCAAATATTTCTTCTCGTTAATACTAGTTTTCTAGCTCTTCACAATCGAACAAAAAGCACTTCGGAAGCTCTTTATTCAGCAGTTTTTGTTGAATCGTTTTATTGCAAACTAAAATAAACATATATGAGAGGACAGCAAATAGGAATTAAAATTTTAGCTTTATTTTTTATTATTTATTTATTTATTTATTTATTTTTTATTTTTTTTAAGTTTTTAATTTTTTTTTAATTCGTTTTTTATTTTTAAATTATTTTATTTTAACCGCGAAATAACGCAGAGAGTTATTTCGAGTTTCGGCCTGAATTAATCTTAATTTAGGCAGAAATTTGAAACAACACCCATCGCGTTATTTCGTGGTTATGCAGTATTTACTTTTTTAATTTTTACTGGGGGACATAAAAGAGGAAGGGGAGGGGTGTGTTAACCGAAAGCTTAACTTCAAACGGCCTTAGATAGGTTTTAGATAGTAATATAATAAGCAAAATTGCCCAAGATCATCAAATTCTTAATTTGACTGGTCTGGTATCACGTGATTCTGCTCCGCTTTAGACGACCCCATATATAGAGCTAAGTACGTACGTTCGTACATACGTCAGCTACTAGTAATACCATGCACGAAGTAATAAATCGAATTTATAGATTGAATTTGATTTCTAAATAATGATAATATTTCATTATTTTTATTTTTTTTCATAAGTTCATTTTACCCGAGGGCCAGGGGACCATTGGGGGGGATGATGTTAACCAAAAATTAACTTCAAACGGCCTAAACATGTCCTTCTGGTCTTTCCGGTTATAATGGTGATGAGATTATTAAAATCTGATCAGTGGAACTGAAAATATAACATTTCGAAATTTGAGCAACGTTATAAAAACGTGCACAAACTTCATGAGTCTATATCTCCGGCTCTACTGAGTTAGTCTTAATAATCTTACTATCATTAAACCGGAAAAACCCGGAGAACAAGTTTTCTTAGGATTATAAAGAAAGATAAAGATTAACCTACTATAAAAGCTCAGTCAAATTACTTTTTAATTTTAAAAAAGAAAAAAGAAAGAAAAGATGACCCAGATGACTTCGAACTAAGTTAACCTCTTTTATCATTCTAAAAAACTTGTTCTCCTGGTCTTTCCGGTTCTAATAATGAGTATCGGTATTGAAAGAGGAAAAGAATTTATAGAAGTTCTTTATACAAATGCCACTCTAACTAATTTAGATCTTTCTTTCAATCAAATTACCTCTGGAGAATTACATGCATTATCAAAAGCTCTTCATAAAAATATCACAATAACTTACTTGAATCTTTATGGTATCCATAATTATGAAAATTAGAACAGATTAGGATAAAAAATTTGAAAGAGACCAATCGTATATATTATTAAAATAATTTGGAAAAATGTAATAACAAAAAGTTCTTTGCATAAACGCTGTTAAGTTTTTATAAATGAATATTGTTTCATTTACAGCTATGCTCAATATTTTAGTATTACATAATATATTTTTCTAGAATTTAAATGTTTGTACTTTTTAAGAAATATTAAAGAAAATTTTTAAACATTTATTTCTATCAAAAGTACAGTACATGATATAAAAAGATAAAATTTTTATCAAAGGTACATGATATATAAAGACAAAAAATTTCTATTAAAGGTACATGATATATAAAGACAAAACTTCTATCAAAGGTACATGAAATATAAGATAGATTTCAATCTAAGGTACATGATATATAAAGATAAAATTTCTATCAAAGGTACATGATATATAAAGATAGATTTCTATCAAAGGTACATGATATATAAAGATAAAATTCCTATCAAATGTACATGATATATAAAGATAAAATTACATTTATTTTAAATGGGTAAAACGAACATGGGATCATGCTAACTTTTCTAAAAAAAAAAAAAAATAAGTGTTCATTTCTAAGAATAGCATTTTAAAACTTTGAAAAATTATGTGTACATCATAAAAAAATATATGGATTATTATTAAATCATAAGATTTCTTTCTATATTATTCAATGATAAAATATTAATTATCGGTAAATATAAAATGTACTATACTAGAAATTATTAATTAGAAATAAGAACAGTAACGATAGTAATAAATTCGTTAAAATAGATACTGACTAAAGAACTTAGTTACGCTCCGTCATACAGTATTGAATACCTAATCACAAGAGCACCGAAAATTTAATTGTAATTAAATTATTACACAATTATAGTCAATTAACATTCTTTGCGGAAATCTTACATTTTTGCGAAAAAGCGATAAAATATCCTAGATTTAGTGTAAATTATTAATAATATAGGTCTCTAACAGGAAATTTTCATAACAAAGCGCTAATTTAGCTTCTTACTAGCACTATTAACGAGGTTTCGACGAGGCTTTTTGACTGAGTATGAATTAGAAATTTTCATACACAATCAAAAAGCCTCGTTGAAACCTCGTTATAGTGCTAGTAAGAAGTTAAATTAGCGCTTTGTTATGAAAATTTCCTGTTAGAGACCTATATTATTAAATAATTTACACCAAATCTAGGTTATTTTATCGCTTTCACAAAAATGTAAGATTACCACAATGTTGTTACAAATGCAAAACAAAATGCAAAAATACAGTAACTAAAATTTCCATTTTAAAATAAATGTATTCTTATACATGAGAAATATTGATAATTTAGTGAACGTCTTGAATCGACCAAATTTTACCATTTATTTTTTAGCAATAAAAGATTTTCCAAGGTATACGGGTCAAACGAAAACAAACGGTCGAAAAAAGGCCTCTACGTAGCATTTGTTTGAAACTTTTGGACTCATTGTAACAAATTTAAAAATAAAGAATATTTCAGTATACGTGTTTTTAAAAAGAAAAAAACGCTTCTTTATCCAATTATATAGACTTTTTTTTTTGTTAATCGTATAAGCTTTTTTATTTTGATTTATTTAATCATATAAGCTTTTTTTATTTATCAAATTATATATATATATATATATATTTTATTAAATCAAATAATAAACTTTTTTTTTTTTGCCAATAATTTTGACGTCAAGTTCAGTAAATTATCACATTTACAAACTGCGGCAGCAATTGTTTAATTGTGGCTGCGCCACCAATCAATTTTGATAATTGCATTCACGATTAATTATTCGGTATCCCTGCCTATCAGTGTGTAACTGTTATGCTTGGAATCACGCTTAGAGTTGCGTTGACAGAAAATGTCCCTTGAAACTAGTTCTTGCATACATTAATTGGTAAATTTTAGGCAGGTACAACTTCTAATAGATGCTAAATTCAAGCTAGACATTGTTAACCACTTTTAATTTGTATGGTTATATCACGATAACTGTAAAATATTAATTATTCATTTATTTTAAGATGACAGCTAAGTTCTTTGATTGAAATGTTAATAATAATGAAAACTTTAACCTAATTATCAATTTGTAAAAATCCCGGTACACTAAAATATACCACACAATATTCTGCCGTTTAAGATATCGTTATTATACTTTCTAACAAATTGGCAAACATAATATTGTCCTCTTTTTAGTATTGAGATTGCTGAAAGCAGTGTTGCTAAATGGGACTGTCCATTGACAATTGTCATATTCTTATTTTTCACAATGACTGTCCGTTAGTAATTATCCATTATTATTTATTAACAATGGACAGTACATGTAATAAATAAATTCGACAATTACCAATGGACAGTTCATTTAACAACAATAGCTGCAGGAGTATGAATGACGAAAAAATGATTATTATTGATTTAAATCAGGTGACATTTATGATCTGATTATTTGTATGTGACGTTTAGACATATTTAAATCATAATCATCACTGATTTAAAGCCATCCCTATGCAGGAGTTTCGGATTTTCAAACGATCTTTTAGATAAGTATGACCTCAATTCTGCTTATTCACTTTTTATTAGTATGGTATTCTTACTGTATTAATTATAAAGTGTATAGCAATTAGTCTTGTATTATTTTAGTGCCGTATGATTGTAACCTTCATTTTATCTCTAATTTTGGATGTGTTCGGGTCTTGTGCCATTGGATTACGATATATGTATACCGGATTGGTGCTGATCTAGTTCAGAATAGTTTTTACATGTTGATATTTAATGTTATTATCGATGGTTTGTCATTTTTAACGTACTGTATGTAAAATAAAACTCGTTGAAGCAAATATAGGTTAATTTAATTAGTTTCAAGTTTAAAGGTGGAAAATGGGTTGGTTTCTGGATTACTTCGGTATCAATATACTCGTTAATATTAACACTTTTTTTAAAAAAAAAAAATTCTTAGTCTTTATTATCGTTAATGGACAAGCAGTTTATTTTTTCATTTTGGTAAAATTTTCTCAAAAAGGAATGGTTTGAAGCTGAACTTTTAGTACAACCAAAAAAAAAAAAAATAAAAGAGCGTTAAGAAAAAAAAAAACAAAGAAATAAAATGCATTGTTTGATATATAAATACCTTTATAACTTATAATATATTAAAATTTATTCTTTTAAATATTATTGTTAATAGCTAAAGTTATGCTTATTATTTTATTGATTGCGCTAATATCATCTAGCTGTTGTGGCGCACCAATCGGGTACATTATACATAATTGGAATCGGTTTACTTTTCATAAATTAAAACCGATTAACACGGTTTGAATACAACCGGTTTCAAGCTCTAATGTTTACTTCTAACTAGATATCACTGATGCAAGGAAGTTTTTTATGATATATATGTTCAAAAGAAGAACCTTTTTTTTTCCTCTGAACACTTTCGATGCTTGGAACTTAATTATCTTCAATTCTACAGTACTAAGTGATACTCTATGATTTACATGACTTTTTTTGGAAACAGAAAATCAAAATTTAAACGAATAAAACTCAAGTAAGAATATTTTAAGTTATCTGCCTTATTTTAATGTAAAAACAAATAGTACTATTACTTTAAAGAAATTACTAAGAAACTAAAACAATTTGGTTTTAATTAGACTTGAGATATTAACACAGTACTACATTACGGACGGTGCTTAAAGGGAAGTACAAATCCACGTGATATTATTATCTACTTTAAATGTTAACCATGAATTTTTTATCATCCCTGAGCATTGTCCGTAGAATTCTTAGAATTGTTGCACTACAGTACTACTATGTATACTACTACGTACAGTACTAGCGATTTTCATAATGCACTTGCTAGTTTTGGTAAGAATTCGTATTATGGTAATTTTCACTTTCACAACGTGCGTACGCATTTTACTTATTTGCGCGGTAATACAAAAACCGTTTTTGTAAATAAACTAAGTTCGTTAGATGAAAATTTAGGGTTAGGGCCTTAATGTTAGAGGTTATAGGATTAGAGTGATGTTTACTAGTTGTTTACTATATGTAAAATTTCATTCCCATCATTTTTAATTATTGCATCAAGATCGATTTAAACATTAGTTTTTTGCATATTTTCGCTTTTTTCTTCTTTTGTGCAGGTTGGGATTCTCACTCTCCGATTGGCTATTTCCTCTCCAGGAGTTTGTATTACCCGCGCAAATAAGTGTGCCCACATACATACAATTGTATGCAGGTGGCAACTTTACAGCAAAACATTAACATATTTGAAAGGGGCAAAAATAGACAAAGGGGATTAGATGAAAAACTATAGTAAAATTTATAGTTACATTATACGGCCATTTTTAATTTATTCATATATAGTTTATAAGATTTATTAATGTAACTCAATGATATTTCTAAATTGGAAACGAATTTACACTTGTATTACTTGTATTACTTTTTAATGATGTTAATAAGCGGATATTAGTTTTACGTATATATAAATAGAATAACCTTAAGTCTTCGATAAGCTCAGCCGACAAAAAAAACTATTGTTCACTTTTTTTTTTTTTTTTTTTAACTTAGTTTTAACGGTCAAAATGAACTTGGTTGATAAAACTACTAGATGTTGCGGCTGTGTTCCTTTGAGAGGGGGAGTTATTTTCATTACAATTTTTTCCTTGGTAAATTTATTTATAAAATTGAACGCGTACTTTTTTTTATATATATTATCATTTAGTAAATTTTATAAATTTTTTTGTTAAAATATTTAGGTCGGATTAACGTATATCGTTCTTACTGATGTATTATATGTGTTAAGCAATGATTGTAAGTATTCTACTTAAAAAATTTATTCTCTTATATTCTTTTGTATTAATATCATTAATTTATTTCTATAGATAGTATTGGAAGAATTGTAGATTTAATCATAAGTGCTTTATTCCTTCCCGTAATTATTTTTGGACTTTTTGTTACTTGTTTTGAGGTATGTATTATATAGTAAATATGTGATGAAAATAATAGGTTTGATGATGGTATTAATACAAAGTTTTTTTTTTTAACATTTTTATTTGATCAAATAAGAAAAAATCATATCTTTTAAGAATCTATTCTATCCTTTATAATGCCTTTGCGGTTATCGAAATTTTAGATTCTTTAGTTTCAATTATTTTAATTATTGCATATAGAAATACCATTGTAAGTGATTGTTATGCTTCAAATTTGAACGTTAATTGTGATCGTGAATATAATAGACTTGAAGCACAAGTGATACTTGTTAATGTCTTGGTTATTCTCTTTATGGTATGTTTGACTTAATTTGTATTTGTTTTAACTTTAAATTAATGTGAAATCATTAATATAATTTTTTGTTTGTATTTAAATCTATAGATTCATTTTGCTTTGGTTATTGCTGCTTATGCTGTACGCCGTAAAAATAAAGAAGAAAAAGCTTCTTCAACAAATATTGCTTCAGAAAGTAATGATGGTACTCCACCGCATAAAATTTTGGAAAGTAATGATTCTTCAGCAAATGATGTTCTACGCAGTGTTTCGGCGAAATGTTAATTAAGAAATGTTATATATATATGATTTAAAAATCCTTTTATTCTTTCTGAGTACAGTAAGATCTCTCTAATGTACCTAATAAGAACTGAAATTTTGATTTGTGGCAGGATTTGGCAAAAGGGCGCATTTGGAGTAGTTTCTTATATATATATATGTATATTTTTATTTACTGTACAATTGTATAATCTAAAAAATTTGTTGTGAAAAAGATTATTTTAAATAAACGTTAATTATCCTGCTCTTCATGTAAGTCTAAATGATAATAATAATATTTTTTTTATTATATTACATGCATGTGTTTTTTCATCAATTACTTTTCATTAACTGGCTCTGTAACTTTCATTTTCACTACTAAAAAGTGAAAAGGAAAGGTTGAAAAAGACTCTCAAACACATACTGATTCAGCTTTAAAAATTTTATGGGAGTTAAAAACTTTTTTGTGAAAATAGGTGATAATTGTTACAAAAAAAAAATTAATTTTTTATAACTGAGAATTAAGTAAAGAAATTCAAACAATATTACTGTGCATACCTTCTTATCTGTTATTGATTAAAATAAATTAAATCGTAAAATATCGAATTAATTAATTATCAATGCAGTAATCTATTTAAAATTTTTCTTATAATTATAACTTTTTAGTTGATGTTTACATTTTGCAAAAAGGTGAAACTATAACAAGTTGTGCTTTCTTTTGTGAATTTTTAAATATTTGTTGGGGATTAATCTACAAAGTATAATAATAAATGATTAATCATTCAAGCAAAACAAGCCAATTGCATTTCTATTGAGTGATTACGAATTTGGATTTCTTTAAAGAACTCATTACAGTATATCCCACAAGATATCGGTAATAAGATTAATCAATAAATGAAATGAAACTTAAAAATATTATTTAAGTCCATTTGGAATTATAACTTTATTTTCTTCATTTTCTTTAATATGATTACAATTTTGTAAACATAAAATTTAACGCTCACAAAAATGAAAATAATTGTTTCTCAAAAATAACTAGTGTTTGGTGTACTGAACGAAAATGTTTAGCAACCTGTTCCAAACCTTAATTCTAAAATCTTATTATAATAATAAATATAAACATCGTATTTCACCTCTGGTGAATTCTAAATGCAGGTAAAAAAAAAAAAACAGCATCTCTATAGTTTTTATTCTTGCTTTTTAAAATTTTTACCGCATAGGCAGAGCAGACTTTCGTCTGATTGGCTAATGCAATCAATTGCCCGGGTAACTTATTTATACACTTTAAAGTACGCACGTACGTATTTTTTTTAGAAATGTAACGTTTCACTAACAAAAATTCGTCGATATAGCTTCAAACGAACGCTAATATTAGCTCTACAAAATAATCTCAAATAATCTCTAAATTTGATAAACATTATTTAGAAGGCAAAATATTCTTCTGGTTGATTGTACATATGAAGTTATTTCATAAAAACACTGTAGACAATCAACTAACTAAAGAAAGATAACCAAAAAATGTGTTTGTTAATGACTCAACTAAGTTAATCTAATAAGCAACATTTTAGCTTTGTATAGTATGTTACAATGAAAAAATCGGATTTATATATTTGATTCTTGTAATGTTTTTGGGTCTGATGATTGTAGAAGGCGAGACCAATTCGATTCAGTGGTTTACGTACCCCCTTTTGAGCTCCCCCTATTACAGTAGTAAAAAATTTTGAGATATACATATATAATTTTGGCCGGAGAGCATTATGCCGGGTGGAATTAAGATTAAAAATTGTAAGGTACCGAAACTTTCCAAAGAGAAAATGATCGAACATAAAGACGAGCCCGATAATCTCCGAATGAGCAAAAATTTATTAATATTTACTATATATACGTTCCATTCTTCCACTCCCCTTCTTTGAGAAAGGAATGTAACGTAAACAACCGAATTAAATTGGTCTCGCCTAATAATAAAACATATTATGTACTTGGTTTTGGTGGAAAATACTATTTCTCGCATTTCATGTATGATATGTTTTAGTCATATGGCAAAATGTCGAATATTAAAATAATGTAATTTAATTGGTTAATTATCACAGGTAATCACGGGTAAATCGACAAAAGCTTATAGCCAGGAATTATCCGACATGTAACTCGGATCCGTCCGAACAAAACAAAGCGAGATGACAAAGACAAAAAAAAACACAAAAAATATAAAAAACGGCTATCTAAACCAGTCTTGGTCTATGTGATTTTGCTATATATAAACCATCCCACCTATTTCTTTATCTAACCTTAATTAAAAGTCGAATAATCATGATGTACCCAGCTTTAAGTGACCCCGTATTTATTGAATAAACTGTAGCACCCGGATTGGAGTTGGTCCCGATTCGGAATCGTAATAGTATCGAATGAAAATTTGTAATTCTTATTCAAATTATACAATACTAAACATAGCTTTAACTCTAAAGGCTAATCCTGCAAAAAAAAAATAAATTACAAAATTTCCATATAGGGAAACCCGGCAACGATTCCAATTTGAGGTTCAACATTTAAAACCTAAAATGTTTAAAGTTTTTCATCTCTGACTGATTATGGCGATAGCATTTAGTTTAACCAATTGCCAATTATAGACTAGTAACTCATATCTAATTCGAGCTAGCTTAATTTCTTAAGGGTTAGTAAAAAAAAAAAAAAACTTTGTGATACTACCTATACCGAACCAACCAAGCACAGTAATCAATTTATTGCACAAAATTTCTAGATATGGAAATTTATAACGTTAAATTTGACGTACGTACACATGTTTGTGCGTAAGTACGGATAATTTTTTTTTTTTTTTTTTATTCTCCTTTTTTTTTTTTTTCAGCGATCTTTAGACTATCATGAAAAACCATATAATTCATCTGGTATTATTCAAATAACTGATAGTTTTAAACAAATAGATTTAAAAGATAAGAAATCATTGGATTTTTTTAATGAAATTATTAAAGAATTATATAATTTATATAATTATGAAAGATCTAAAGGCCAAGATACTGAACAAATAATTAATGAATTAAATCAATTTTTAGTAAAAAAGAAACAAAATACTGATAATGTTATTAAATGGTGTTTAGAAAATCAACTTAATCCTATTTCTCAAATAATTCTTGCTGGTTGTTATCGTTTTGGTAAATGGATTGAAAAAGATGAACATAAAGCATTTATTTATTATCAAATGTCTGCTGATATTGGTTCTGCTGAAGGAACATTTTGTGTTGGTATTTGTTATGAAGATGGAATTGGTGTTAAAAAAGATGAAAATATGGCTTTCATTTATTATCAAAAAGCTGCTAATATGAGTCATGCTTCGGGAATAAATAATGTTGGTTGTTGTTATGATTTGGGAGTTGGAATTGAAAAAGATGAATGTAAAGCATTCATTTGTTATCAAAAATCGGCTGATATGGGACATGGTGGTGGAACATATAATGTTGGTCGTTGTTATGAAAAAGGTATCGGTGTTGAGAAGGATGAACATAAAGCATTTGTTTATTATCAAAAATCTGCTGGAATGGGTCACATTAGTGGAATTTTTATTATTGGTTATTGTTATCTTCATGGAATTGGTGTTAAAAAGGATGAATATAAAGCTTTCACTTATTATAAAAAATCTGCTGAAATGGTACTTGAAGGTCGATAGAATTTTTTTTAATTCTGTGATCAGAAATATAGAGGGGGGATAATAAAATTGTAAAATTTCTTTCAATATTTAACTCTTTTCATTGAAAAGTCAGGATTATGCATTAAAAATTTTGTTCTTTTTTTTGTATAGAAATGGTTTATTATTATTGATTTTTAGTATCAGTTAAAAATTTCCTATGCGGTTTATGTGATTAATGCAACAATTTTTAATTATATAGTATCATATTAATAATATTTTGCGCATTTACGTACGATACATTCATAGTTTTTGATAATGATTTTGGTCGATATAAAAAAATCGGCTAAGTCGACTTTTATTAATAGAAAATGTATTTGCGCAGTTGTGATCTTGAAAAAAAAAAATCGGCTAGCAAATTAATGGTTTAGCCGTTTGATTTTTTTAAAAATCGGCTGATTGATATATTATGTTCAAAAGATGTCATTACAAATACTTCTAATGTGGAAATAAATGAACCTAAAATACGGATAAAGTTGAGGTAGATTCCAAAAAATTTCGGATTAAAAATTAAAATTAAATAAATAGTTCGACCAAGTCGACTAAGCCGATAAATTTATCGGCTTTGTCATTGCAGGATAAATTATGATAGGCCCAAAATCACTAGTTTTGGTTATGTTTGATTATATTAGAATTTATGCGCAAGTTTAATTCGTTGTAATAATTTAAGTTTATACTAATATAAGTATGTAACCGCCTCCGGGGCTTAAATGTCGGGATAATTGCAGACTAATAACAACCACAGCTAATACACTAAAATACTTCGGTCCAAATAACAGATAATTAATGTTATGGTGATTGTAGTTCACGATTACTTTCTATGCGAATTTTATTATCGGGAGTATACAAGAATAAAATAATAAGGAAGTTGTTATAAATGTATCCTGTTTGCTTTATTTGAAAAGCATCACTTTATTGTTTTTATGCCACAATATATTCATTAAAGCTACTAAGTTCACTAACCTTGACATATGTGTCTCAACCCAACTGGCGATGCTATATAGTTTTGATTTACTATTTATACATGCTAGTTAATAATAGTGATGTAACCCGAGTTGGAGCCACCCGGGTCACCCGCGGGTGGGCGGGTGACCCGGGTTGAGTTGTAGCAACCCGGGGTGGAATGGGTGGGTCAATCCGACGGGTCAACCCGCGGGTTGACCCATCGGATTCGAAGTAGCAGGGCGAACTTTAATTCTGATTTGTCAAGTAGAGCTCTAGAATACGTCACGATGAGGTCACAGGATTTGGACTTTAATACAAATTCACTTATCGAAAGGTTATCAGCTTATTAATAATAACAGTTTATTCGATTGTCTATCGGGGAAATTACTAACAATAACACTTCTACTCTAATTTCGAAGGTTATTACTTTACAACATAGAACTCTAAAGCTTTCGAACTCCACTGAGTTCTTAACTCTAACTCGAACTGAATTGTCAACACTTATCTGAATTCTTTTATTGAGGTGAACTCGAGGCTCTTATATACTTTTAATTACAGACTAAAATGAAACTTTACTAATTTTCTAATCTATTAATTCTTTTCGATTGATTGAATCTTTGAATCCTTTGATTCTATTAATTCGTTTGATTCTTTTAAGTACTATTAAAAATAATAATTAAAATAGAAATAAAACACCGGTTTGTGCTAGTCCAAATTTAACTCTCACAACGGTCAATAAAAAAAGAAGATTAAGACGTTACACGTAACTTTAAGTAGTAGGCCGATTATATGTATAAGTGCCATTGTTTTATTAATTATAGGTAAGTTTGGTCTTAATAAAGGCTGTAACAACTAAAATAAGAATTTCGTTAACGCATATTGAATTTTTTAAATATCTGACCCGGGTCAAACGGGTAACCCGTGCACCCGGGTGGACCCATCGATCAACCCGGGTGACCCGAGTTGTATTTTTTTGAACTGGTTATATCACTAGTTAATAGTAAATAAAAATTGAAAAAAATGACAAGGATACTTGCATCAATTATGACGGTTAATAACTACACGTGTATATAGGTTTGAAATTTTAAAAAGTGTCGTTATAGCCTGATGTTAGTATATCCAGATGTCGATATAACCAGAGTGATGTGTACATGCATGTACTGTATGAACGCATCAATTCACATATACGATAATTTCAATTTTAGTTTATGAAATATTGACTCAGAAAATATTATCACTGGGTCTAGTCCTGACATTTACATGCAATCATGCCCGGGTTTAAATCACAACCTAAATATTTTCAGATCATGTGATATACATTTATTGTTATTATTTATCATTATTGTTAAGTTTTAACCACTTAAATAACAATACAAAAGATTTATTTAAAAATTAATCATATCATTAATCATGCAAAGTCACACGATCTGAAAAATTTTTGGGTGGCGATTTTAACCTAAATTATGCAATTATCATCTCAAATAACTAACTAGTATTCTTGTTCCTTGGAATATCATGAAGCATTATACTAATAATTAATTTTTTTAGTATGTGGGTTTTGTTTTTGGATAGGGTTCATATCTTCTTGCTTTATTAGTTCCTATTTTATTTTATTGTATCTGGAACTTGGCATTAAGCTTATATAGATTCCTTTTTCTTGTAGGTCAGAACTTGTCTTGCTTTTATGGGTCTAAAACCTGGTACTAGATTTTTTAATAATGTAGAGATTCTTCTCTAATTTTGGTTGTCCTTTTTCTGGAATATTAGGATTCTTGAATAGATAAAATTGAATTTTCAGATACTTGAGATAAGTATAGGTTTATTTTGTTTGGGCTTTCTTCTTGTTAACTTTTTTTCAACTTTTTTTCATCTAGTTTGCTTCTTTAGCTTTATTGTACTAGATATATTTCTTCAGGATCAAGTTCTTAACATTGTTCAATGAAACTAAGACAACCAAATTACTAGCAATGAGAAGAATAGCAATAACTTAAAGGCAATTGCTTAGTAGTTGTTTGATAAATTTTGTTCTAGAGAATTAACTATATATGGGCACAATTTTGAAATTTATAAGTAGGGTTTAAAGAATCTTGACTTTAAAGTTTACAGTAATTTTATATATATTTTATTAAAATTTTATATATTAAAAATTTTTATGTAATATATCGTGTGACTGATATAATAAAGTTAATCATTCTATATTGCTATATGACTTATTAATTAGTATAAGGGATTATATCATTAATAATGAGCATCTTGAAAAGTTTGATATAGAGCAAAATAGTCTTTTAATAATTCGCATGCTAATATTAAGATTGATACTGTTATTAAGGATTTTTCAACTTCTGTAATTCTTGAAAAACAAAGATCACAGATGAACCAGCTTGTATGTTACAATGTTATTAGAGTTACTGAATAGCAACAATTAATTAACATGAAAGCAGATAATGAAAAGATAAATAGAGTTAGAGAACAAGAAAAGAATCATAGCAAATCCTTTTTAGTTTATTAATTACAAATATATGCCACAATTCAATTCTTGAAGTATGGAATGTATACACCAGAACCCAAGGAACAGGCTATTATATAGTATTACTTGATGAGAGTACATATTTATGCAATCATTAGTATTTGAATTCTAATATATTACCAAATTATTATTACAATAACATCTTCCAATTGCAGTATATAGTATTCTACAGTTAAAAGGCAGTATATTATTACAAAAAAGCATTAACTTCTAGCACTTTTTCTCAGTTTGAATCAATTCATCTAGTTCTTCTCATCCACTTGCAAAGTCAAACAAAGCTGCATATGCAGAGTTATTGGTTTATTAAGAAAAACTATTAATTGTACTATTAAAATCAATTTACAAAATGAATTGTTGAATACATTAAAGACTTTCTTTACAATGCTTAAAAAAAAGTAAATCACCAAGCAATAGAAAATTACTTGACAATTAATAATCCAGCCATTGTTAAACATAAAGTAAGACTTTCAAAAAAACTCAAGACAAATATTGAAATATATAATTATAAAGAGAAACAAGTTTTAAAAGACCATATGAATGCAAAAATAATACTACAAAAAATGTATTAAATAATACAAATAAATAAAAATATGAAAAGTGTAAACAGTATAAACATTATACAAAAACCTGTCAAGTTATAGACTAGTAATATATTGTATATATTATCTATTTAAATAGGATTAGATATTTTATTAACATATTAGAGCAACTTGATTTTTAAGTTTTTTATATGCTATGATTCACATCACCTATACTCATCAAAAAATATAGATTATATCAAAATTTTATCAGATTTGGTATATGTCTTGCTTATTATTGTTCAAAATTTATAACACCTAAGACAGTGTTGGGCTGGACATTGGACATGGACATTGGACCACCCATGTCCAGTCCAGTCCAATCCATTGGACCAGAAGGGGTTGGACATTGTATAAGTATATAATCATGTGACAATTGGGCAATCAAATTAAAAATTTTTGTACTATTTATTATAATATACTTTTGATGCAAAGATAAAATTCAAAAATTTAACAATTTAAAAATTAATTATAGTTACTACTATAAGTTTCTGAAAATAAGCTACCTTTTTTGGATAATTTTGGATACAAAAATCTGGAGTAGCTTATTCTTGAATATAATCAATTTTTGGTTAATTGCCAATAGTTATTATATAGTAAAGTCTAAATTCTACTATATAATTTGATTATTAGAACTTGAGTAAACTTGTTTGAGAGACTCTGTAAGTTTCATCAAAATAGAAATACTTTTATTATTTGACTTTTAATTTTTATATTCAACAAATATATTTTGTTAATAAAATTTTAATTAATAAAAAATTCTCCAATTTTGTTATAAATTTTGGTGTATACATATTTTGATCTTCTGAATAAATTTACTTAAGTAATTTAATTGATTTACTTCGTAAAGTTTGAACTTTACAATGTAGCAACTTTCATCAATTGTAGGTTAGCATATTTTCAAGTTAAAGACATTTTTGAGTTTTTTGACCAAAAGAGGGGGGTGGCTTATTGCTTGTTTTTAGAAAATACAGTATAAAAAACTACTAATTTCTGTAATTGTAATAGAATCAGCTTAATTAATAATAATAATTATTATTATAAAATTACTATATATATGTATAGTAAAGCTTCAATTTTAAGTTTGACATTTTGGATTGATCTTTTAATCCAAATAAATTTAGATATCCTAATTAGAGATTTTTAATCAGATTAGTTAAAGAACTTGAATAACAAATCTAAGAATATGCTAAATGCTAACTTTAAATATGTATAATCTAATACAAATTCAATCTGGCTTTGATAGAATCCAGATGATCTATCAAAAATAGAATTGAAGCACTATATGATATTTGTTAATTCTAAAAAATAGAATTCTTTTAGTGCTCAGGTTTATATAGAATTCTATTGCAACTTATACTAATTTATAATTAATTTAAATTATTTTATTATATAGATTTAAATAGAATTTTGTTGTAGCTTATATAATAAATAATTTTAAAAATTTTAGTAAATAGTTGGACATATTGGACCTGGACTATGTCCAAGCATATGTCCAATGTCCAGTCCAGTCCAATCATGTTAAAATTAGATAGACATATGTCCAATGCCAACACTGACCTAAGAAATTTTTATATTTATTCCAAAACTTGAAAAATTAATTAACTTTAACCTTTAATATTTTACAAAATAACAAATTACAAAAAAAGATAAACCATAAATCTGAAAGAGCAGTATTAAATTTACTATTTTATAGTTTATATTTTTAAAATATTACTTAAGTTAAAAGACAAAATACTATTTTAATTTCTATGAATTTTCTTTGATAACTATAAGTAATATGAACTATATATGTATCATATGCTTTTGAATCTTTGATGTTCTGATTCTAGAGTACTAGAATTTTTATATCTTATAGCAGATCTAATTTGTATATTATTAGGTTATTAGAAACATTTGTAATATAGTGAACTGATAAGTATACAATGAAATTGACAGAGTATAAGATCAATTTTCTGGTTACATAACTTTTTAACATCAATTGCCTTTGAAAAAAATTGATTTATATTAAGGTTTGGGTTCATGTTGATAATTAAAAGAAGTATTATATAGCAAAATTGTGCATGAAAACTTTTTGTTAGGTTAGAATGATGATTTGCTAGTATAAATTTTGTAATAAATATGATGTTTGCAAAACTAATATTGTTGTAAATTTTATTAGAAGATCACTTGACTGAAAATTGATCTTGTGTACTAGTATTGTTGTTATACAATAGTTATAAGTACAGTCAGCTTTCTTAGTACTGATTCTGTCAAAACTGATAACTTGCCAAAATTGGTTAAAAATTAATCTACTATATCTGTTCCATAAATAATAGCTGATAACCTGCTATTTTTGATATTTGATAGCCTTTATGCATAAATTTCTAACTTTGTATAAAGTCACCTGTATGTATCCAATCAAATCATAAAATTGATATAGATAGGTTCTTTTATAATGATTATTTGATCAGAATATTGATTTTAGCAATTTTCTGTTAATGATATCACATGATTAAACAGTTTTTAAGTATTCAAAGTCACAAATAATTCCAGTTTTCTACTCTAATAAAGCACTGAAAATTGTTCAATTTTGCAATTTGATTGGTCGATACATATTCGCATTTTACACAATATTTGAATCAAATTATTTCTCAAAACTTATACTAAACATGTTCACTATGCATTACTGGTTTTGATAGGGCCAACTGTATATATATGTTATAAACTATGTTTAATATATACATTATATATTATTAGTTATACAATATATAGTCAACTCTTTCTATACTGAACTCTTAAGTCTGGCCAAAAAAAAAGTTCTCTATAAAAATTTCTATTTTTTCTTAAGAAACTACAGCTTTTTTTATACTAAACTATTAAAAATTTTTAAAATTTTAAGTTCATTATATCCAGAGTTTATTATAATGAGGTTCATTATATCCAGAATTGACTATATAATATATTTTATATTACAGTCATATAATGCATATTGAACGCACTTGTACAGATATAAATTACTTTATTTTATTGTGTGTATTTCATTTTATTTTAAATTATTTTATTTTTTTTAAAATTATTTTATTTTATTTTATAAATATATATATATATTGGTTTCAAAGTGCCTACTTAGGGATTTTGAATTTTATTCAAGATTTATTGAACTATAGTATTCTATATAAAAGACTATCCAATATTTGTATATTAATAAGAGTGCAACTAGCCATGCCTGCAACTTTTAGTTATCTATTTAAATAGCTACCCAAAGTTTTTACACTAGCTACAGTTAGACCTCTATAAATGCAACCTTCATAAATGCAATACCTCTTTAAATGCACATTTTTTTCTTGTCAATAAGATGTTATTAGTGCTAAATGCATGTTCTATATTCTGTAAATGCATGCTCTTATAATATTTAATATCACACTAACCTCTTTAAATGCATGTAGCCAATCAAATTTTAGTATTTAAAAAATAGGTTATACAGTTTTTAATAGAAGTTACACAAACTTGATGATCTAATTTTTAAAGCTGCAATTTAATTGACTCTCTCTAAATGCAAACCTCTCTAAATGCATATTGTAGACTTGTCCCTATAAGTTGCATTTATAGAGGTTTGACTGTACTATGTCTACAACCCATATACTAGTATTGCCTCAAATTTCTGCCTTTTGCCAGTTTATTTTGTATTACTGGAACACAGTTTCAAATTCTATTCTGCACTTTTAAAACTAATTTATCCTCATAAAAAACTTGTTAAAGTGTTATTTTATAAATATTATTTATAAAATTATAAATTTATAAAAAAATTTTAAATTGTTAAATTATATTTAAAATAATTAATATTAATAAGTATAAAATAATTTAAGTAATTTAATATTTAATTAATATTAGAAATCAATAGTATAAAATAATTTAAATAATTTAATATTTAATTAAGGCTATTAGAAGTTAATTTTTGGTTAATATTACCTCTTCTTTTTCCCTTTTGATATTTACTAAATATGTAAAAAATTAAAAAATCAAAAAATACAAATACTGCATATTTGCAAAATAAAGCAAATAGTTGTGGTTTCAAATTTTGTCTAAATTAAGCTTTAATTCAAACTGAAATTTAAAATAAGTTCCTATGCATTATTTTGTAGTTTATATAGTAAATATATAATAAAAATAATTTAAAATAAAAAATTAATTAAAACAAAAAAAAATAAAAAAAGAAAACAAATAAATAAGGCTATACAAATTTAATTACTTGGTTTTTATAACATGAAACTTTTAAATAGATCCAGCCAACCGGTTTTTTTTTTTAATTTCATATATAAGATTTTATAAAATTATAAAAAAATTTTCCACCCAGTTATTAAAACATATAAAAAATTTTTTTCAGAAGTTTCCAAATTTTGACCCGACCAGGTTATGAAAACCAATTAATTAATTTTATATGGCCAAATAAAAAATAAAGCCAAAATTTTAGTTCCTACTTGGCTATTCTTTTATAAATATTTATTTTATTTTGCAAATAAAATGTTCATATTAATGAATAAGAATAAATATTTAATAAACATATAACTTTTATAAAATAGCAATTACAAAAAATTATTTGAATCAATACTTTTTTATAATAATTGTTAAGCTATCTGATCAGTAATTTATTTTATTTAACAAAGACAAATTTTGTATTTGATCAATAGAAACTTGGAAAAATTATTAAACCCAAAAGTCTAATTTATAATTGTTACAAAAATAATGCAATACAATTATAAAATCACAGAATTTTAGCTGTAAAAATTATATATATGAAGTGCTTTTTCTCAGATTAATGTATTATATAATTTTTATTTATTTATATTTTTAAAGAGCTATGTAATATTAACTACTGAATTTAATTTATCTGATTAATTAGCAATTTAACTAGAATTTTTAGATTAAATATAACTTGAAGTCAATTTGTTATAATAGATTTACTATTTTAAAAATAGGTTGTTCATTTTATAGTATAGTAGAAGTTTGTCTGATTGGCTAAAAGTAAAGTAGTTATAATTGGCAATAATCTTTTTTTTATAATTTTTAAAGTACTTTTATAAGTAAAAATTATGATGTTATATGATAAAATTTTTTAATACAAATAAAAACCAACTTGAGTTATTAATATTCTACTTTGGAATTTTTTGTTTTTTAATCTGAAATGCAGTAGGATGCAATAGTTTAAAAAATAAATCAAAAGTGAAAGTTTTGAAAGGTTAGAAGATGCTTCAGAAATCTAAGCAATTACAAGTCACTCTCATTATAGTGAAGTCCTTGGGCTGTAAAATTTCTTCACTATATTAAAAGATTCACTATATTGAGAGCCTTTTATTATAGTAATAATAATTCTGTTCTAAAAAATCTTCACTATAGCCAATCTTCACTATATCGAGAGTTCACTATAACAAGAATAACTTGTAGTAAGTAAAAGTAGCAAAATTTTTTCAACTAGTTCTACTAGTTTTTTAAAAGTAAAAAGTACTACATATTTGAAACTAATATTCCAAACTAGAGTTCCTACAAACTCATATCTAATCAAACTTTAAGCCAAATTTGGATTTGATTTGATTTCAAATCAAACCTAATCTCAAACTATAGCTAAAAAAATATTTGAGTTTGATTTGAAAAAAAACTTTTTAGCTAAATTTGATTTGATTTGAAGTTTAATTTGAAAGTTTGCAAACAGTTTGGGTTTGAAGTATTTTAGCTATAAGACGATTAAGCTTAAGTAATTTATTTGTTATAAAAGAAAACGAAGTTTTGAATTCAATAACAGCTTACTGGCTTGAATTTAATGAGGTTCCAATATGAGCCCCTTCATGTAGTATTGTGCTAGGACAGGGACAGGAACAATGAACAGTTCGGAATAGGACATCCAAGACATGTCTGCCAAAATGTTGATGTTCTAGACAATTAAAATTATAATAAGGACTGCTTTGTTAGCCAATCAGATCATTTGATAAGCCCTTAAACATTAGACCTATTATGGATATGGGACATTGTCTGGGACATAGGAGATCTGAAACTGTGCTATTTTAATGGACAATATCTAAACCCAACACTGCCTTCTTGATCCAGGTTAGCACATTAAATTCAAAACCAGATGCTTTTTATTTATGTAAAAATAATCACTCTATAATCTTTTGGTGACAAATAAAACTGTTATTGATTAATACGCATCCTTTAACTATATAATATAATTAATATTGTACAGTTGTCCCTCATTAATATCAACCTATTTGGACCACTATTATATTTATATTGATATGATATTAATAAGAATTTATATTAAAGTTTATATATATGAGGGGATTTTAATATGTAAAAATTTATAAAAATTTGGTTTATGACTTAGGTTGATATTAATGAGAGCCAATGTATTAAATTAATTTTAAGAGGGGTTAAAAGCTCATTATTCTTGTGAATTAAATTATATAGTTGATCTTTTGAAATAAAAATGGAGCAATCAATATATAATAAATAAGTGAATCTATATCTGTATTATTTTACCAACAAATGCTTGTAGAAACTTAGTTTATAGATAATTATTTTAAATACAAGGTTATTTTACACAATTAATTAAATATATTTTATCAACTATTTTTTATAATTGCACCAACTATAAACCTACCTAAATATAACTTAACACCACTGACTAGAAATAATTTGTCAGCAAAATTAGCTGTTAGTGAAATAACTTTTAAAAATCAGATTTATCCATGAAATAATTAAATGTAAAATAATCTTGTCTGAAAGTAATTCTCTGTGAATTAAGTTTGCGAAGTAATTATTGATAGTTGATCAAAACTGATAAACCTAATACAATTAAATAAATATTACATAAAAAATTTAATAAAATTGATCAAGAAATTTGCTTTTGATTCTGAATTGACATGTGTTATTTGTGAATCATGAAATATATGTATTATTTTAGAATCATATCCATTTACCAATTAATAAAAAAAAAAAGCAAAAAAAATTTAGAAATAATAATAATGATAATAAAGTAAAGAAAAAAATCAAAATTTAAAAAATAGATAAATAAATAAATAAAAAAAGAGAATAAAAATGAATTAATATATGCCTATCTAAATATTAAATGCTAGT
Source organism: Gigaspora rosea (assembly GCA_003550325.1). NCBI lineage: Eukaryota > Fungi > Glomeromycota > Glomeromycetes > Diversisporales > Gigasporaceae > Gigaspora > Gigaspora rosea. The sequence continues at coordinate 198,378 of QKWP01000391.1, read as the reverse complement.
TAAATTTTTATTTCGAATATTCATTTTAACAATATAATTAATAATTTTTGCATTTCCTGCACAGAACAATCTGTATTTGTTTTTTGGCAATGCAGAAATCTGGTCAGGTGTCTTATCTAGCCTGAAAACAATAAAATGATACTTATTACAATTTTTTTTGAAAAAAATATAAATTTACCTTTTCTAGGTTTTCAACTTTATCTTCAAATTAGCTTGAATTTTGGGTTATATTACAAATCAGAATAATATCTTTAAGGTTTGTATGCAGAAGAACTGTGCATGCTAAAAAAGATGAGAATATTTATTTTTTATAATTCATTAAATTTTAGTCAAAATGCAAGGTATAAATGATAATTGACCCTTTTGTAAAATCTCTACAACATGTGTTTATGTTAAGGGGCACAAATTATAAACATTTTCATCAATGTGTTGGGCTTAGTAATACTATCGATGAATAGTATATAGCATGTTAAACAATATAGTAATCTGTCGCATATTGAATTCAAATATATATAAATAAATGAATTTGATTTTAATAAAAAGTGATATATGTTAAGAACAGTATTTAAAATAGAAATTTTAATTTACCGGTACATGCACCTGTTATATAAAAAAATACCAGTTCAAAAAAAAACCTGCATTAGTAGAAATGTTCATCAGATCATTGGGGGCACATAGATGTACGCACCGGTTACTTCAAAAAATTCCAGATCATGCACCGTTTGTTGCACCAGCTCAATTTTAAAATACCAGCATATGCAATATAAAAAACGATAGATCCAGATTTTTATCATGCTATTTTATACACTGGTTGAGAAGCTCCCTTCGATTTTACTTGAGAAAAATAAAGAAAGTAAGCTAGTGTAATGCTGAAGAGACCTTTATTTGAGTAAATCAGAAACTTAACTTCCTAGTAACTAGGGTTGTTAAATTTATGTAAGTTACAGTGTAATTTATGTCAGTAAATTTATATCGTAAGGTATATAAGTTTATATATATAAACTCAAATAACAATTTATAAAATTGGCCTAAATTATACTATAATTTGGTTTTAAATTGGTCATTTGTTGAGGCTGGAGCCACGTTAAGTAGAAATTGTTATATGATTTGGCCAACTTTAATACATATATTTTAACCTGCATATTGGTCCAGATAAATTACCGATAACTTATCATAATTTACTATGCAAAGAATGTCGAGTAATATAACAACCCTAAGTAACTACTGTTTTTAAAAAATAAGCACCTTTTTTTTACTATAGGGGTGCTTATTTTTGAATATAATCTTAACTAATAATTCGAACAGTTTAATATTTAGTTGCTTATTTCTATTATATAAGGGATGCTTATTTTTGGGTATATATGAATTGTAGAGGTGCTTATTTTTGGGTGCTAATTTTTGAAGGAATACAGTATTAGAGTTAAATTGATCAAACATATATATACTCTCTCCTAAATAGTTACAATATAATTATAAAAATTTCACAAGCCACAAAGCTATATTCTTGTAAATCAATAAAGTGTTAAATAGAGTTCCTCAAATTTCAATCAAATCAAATATTGGATCAATTTGAATTTCATCAAATCAAATTGACAATGATTTGAATTTGATTTGATTCAAATATTTGAATTTGAATTTGCTTTGAATTTGAATTTTTAATAGTAATTTTCAAATCAAATCAAATATTTGTCAAATCAAATCAAATTTGGCCAAATTTGAATTTGATCAAATCAAATATAGTCAAATTTGAATTTGAATTTGGTCAAATATTTATTCAAATATTTGAAGATCAAATCAAATTGTGAAACCCTAGTGCTAAAAAAAATATGTAATAAAAGAAGATAAAGATCGAGTTGGACATAATGATAAGAAAAAAAAAGTAAAGCAAGAAACAATAAAAGAATAATCTTTATAAAAGAATCAATGCAAATATCAATATAATTTTATATAAAAGGGTGAAACCTGTGACAGAAATAGTTAAGTTGTTGATACAGATCTTATTTTGTTGGAATGAGTAATTGGTGATTTGTGTCTAATGCAACTACTTATATATGTTTCCATATTATATTATTATAATCGTCAAAAATATTAATAATAAAATTTATTAATTTATTTTATTTATTAATCAAACCCAAACAAGTTTTGCAAACTTCAAATCAAACTCAAATAAACTAAGTATAATATTTGGGTTTGGTTTGAATTTGATTATTTTTTATTTGAGTTTGGGTTTGGTTTCAAACTTTATAAAATTTATAGGTTGAGTTTGGTTTGATTTGATTAAACTCAAATCAAACTCAGATCTAACTTCAGAACCCTATTCAAACTCTATTTTTTATTAGTAGTTTATAAATTAGCAGTATTTAGAAATATTTGTATATATTATTATTCAGCAAATTGTATTATAAAACCTAGAGTTGTTGTTGTATAATAAATAGTATTCTTATTAAGAACCAAATAATATTGTATATATTGTGAATATAAATTGGTAATTATAAATATATTGTAAGATATAGTATGCATCTTTAGAAAATATTTGACTAATTTTTTAAAGTTTTGTAAGTAATAAAATTTACCTGAATATAGCTGATACTTTATCTAATAAATGATCTACATTTTTTTAAAGTATTTTAACACCTAATCAAAATGAACTTTTGCTAACTCATTTTATATATAATCTCATTTACACCTCTTTCTCTTCAAAAAGTTCTAAAAAAACAATAAACTATATTAATATTGGGAATTGCTATTTCCACCATAGTTACACAGAGTTATACAAGATTTTCTATTTTTATAATTCAAAAAAAATATATGCACTTATGTTAAACAAAGGCTCAGTGCATTGGTTTTGCAAAAATAATTTTTGGTTATATACCGCTAATGTTGCATAATGTTACACAAGTCTAATTTTGGGGGACGTCTAAAGCCGTGTCCAGTTACGTGTTTTTGATTTTTTAATTAAAGTTAGCAATTAGAGTAAGGGTTAATTTGGGGTTAGGGTTAAAGCATGTTTTATAGTAAAATTGTCCTCCCGACATTTTTTATTAATGCACCAAGATGGGTTTAGACTGTTGTTTCTTGTATTTTTGCAACTTTCACTTTTTTTGCTGTTTTTGTCTCTTCGGGCTAATCCGTGTCGATTAAAATAAACAATTCTATTGGCTCTATGTCATGTAGTGAACATGGCTTTAGACGACCCCTAATTTTGGTACCCTAACCCTGGGTCGGCCAGTATTAAGCTTAATGCTAGTGGGCACTATCATGATAATGCCCTTGCGGGGTTAAATATAATTTCGACCACCCTAACCCTAAATCTAGGAACTCTAAAAACTAATTGTTTGTAATTGGCTAGATTTAAAGTTAGAGTGGGCCAGAATTATATTTAACTCCGCTAGGGACATTATCATGATAGTGCCCACCAGCATTAAGCTTAATGCCAGCTGACCTAGTGTTAGTTTACCAAAATTAGACTTGTGTAATATTACACAATATTAGTAGTATGTAACCAAAAATATTTTTGCAAAAACAATGCACTGGACCTTTGTATAACACATGTGCATAAATTCTAAAAATAGAAAATCTTGTGTAACTATGGTGGAAATAGCAAAATACCATGCAATTCTCTTAATATATTACTAATTTGATATATTAAATATTTATTTTTTTTTTAATATTCGGCAGTCATGCTGCAACTTTATTTTATCAATTATGTACCGCCAGTACAATGAGATTACCTATTTTGAGATTAAAATACTAAAGTGTGACCCATTCAGGTGTTTTAAAGATCCTTAAATATGACCTGCTATATCAAACATTTCTCTCATCGGGACCCCTCTTCTCAATAGAATTAGAATACTGAATCACTGATTGGAGTTTGCCACCTGTCATAACCACCTACTTTCTAACCCTCTTCTACTAACTTCTCGAGTAGCAGGATTCTACCAGAAAACAAAAAGGTATAAAGAAAATAAAAGAAAAAATAAAATGGGAGAAATCTATACAATCTAAATGAAAAGCCAAAGTAATATAACATAAAATAGAAAAAAGAAGAAGAAGGCACAAAGTAAGTAGCTATGATAGCACCATTTATGCCTGTGCCTGATGATAAAAATTATATAATACTGTGCAAGGAAAAGCCTCACTTAAGTATTATATGTTCAGATTAAGAAAAGAAAAAAAGAAAAGAAACCACGCCTAATAGAACATTCTAGAAAGAATTTCATTTCGACTTCTACTCCAAAAAACCTCATGTGGCATTCACTGTTTATCTCCAAAGACCTGATTTCACTCGTGACTTGATTCCGATTTGGTAGGCGCATTCCCGATTTGGGGGACAATTAAAGCCAAATCCATCATAGAATTATCCAATGATCGATAATCACTAGGTAATCACAGGATGTACTATTTTTTTAATTGCTGGCTACACAACAGTTTCGATCCTTTGTTTTTTTTTACTTTAGCATTAAAGACTTAGACTTTTATTGTAACCTTTTTTTTTCTTTTAATACATATCCAAGATATTAAATAAGTCAGTTTTTAATATCAAATAAGTCATAATATTAGGAAAAAATATTGCTTAGATAGTAGCATTATCTTTTTTTTTTTTGAAAATTTTTTTTAATAAAATTGTTTGCAAAATTTATTAAAAGATGAACATTAACAACACTGAGGACTTAAATGATAAGGAGAATCAAGTAATAGCATTCAAGGTATGTAGAGTTTTAGTCCAATAGTTCAAACGAAACTCTTTGAGTTTATAAATATGCAATATGTATTTAGGATATACATTATACATCGTCACGTTTTACACCTGACCAAAGACGGTCACTTCTTTTTAATGTTAACCAGTTATTTGTGGTTCAAGAGCAAGATTTTGATAAAGAATAGTGGCCCTTGTTACAAACGTTTGGACAAGGTACAATTCTAAAGCAATAACAATGGTGACTCATGGATAGTTTATGCATGCCCCTTCACCAAACACAATCTGTCAAGTACTCGTAAAGAGGATTTTCCAAGTAAAAAGCGTAGAAAAATGAAGGTCCGTTCTCCAAGCCTGTGTCACACAAAAATCAGGGTTTTGCGGTTTGTGAATGAGCAAATAATTCTTGTTGAGCAATATTTAAATAGCTCTGATCACACACATACTGTCGAAGAAAGCGAGAAGTTGAAACGTTCTCAGCTTGTTCGTAGCTTGGTTGAAAAAGAGGCAATCAAAAATTATCTGGCCCCAGCTATAGTCGATGCAATCAAGGAGTATAGAACCAGGATGTTGGATCTCAGCGCTAGTGTAAAAGAATTAAAGTGAATAAAGGTTTATAATATTAAGCGAAAGGTTTTTGGGCCCCAGGATTCATATCTTATAGGCAACAGAAGTTTAGAGTCGGACATTGAAGAATACTTTCTTTTTTTAAAAAAAGAAGGATATCAAGTAGAACGTTATGGTCAGTCAGCTCAGGGTTTCGCTTTTGCCTATCCAAATCAGCTTGAAAAGCTTTGCCATTTTGGGTGGTTGATATTAATAGATTCCATGCATAAAACAAATAGGTATGATTGGAGGCTGTTTACATTATACGTTTGGGACAATCATGGCTCTTGGGACGTTCGGGCCCATTTTTTCGTTAGTGATGAAACCAGTGAGATAGTCGCAGGTGCTCTGCAAATAATCTGGTGCTTTAGAAGTTCTTGGGTTCCCTATTACTTTCTTGCTAACCAAAGTAACGTTGAAGCTGGCAGTATTTTTAGAACTTTTCCAGGTTTGCGTAAGGGTGAACAGGCATGCGATGTTCTTTTTTGTACTGTCCATATTGTTCGCACTTGGATAAGCAGGATTTATAAACCAAAGGTTCAGAGTAAAATGATACATGCAATGCATAAAGTAACAAGAACTGGATGTAATAAACTTATTGAAGAGGCAATCGATAAATGTCAAGTTCCTGATATTAAATGATACATAACACAAAATTACACTAGAAATACAAATCAATGGGCCCTTTGGGCCCGACAGCACTCTCCTCTTCTCCTGCAGATAACCTTAACTAATGCTATTGAATCATACTATAGTGAATTAAAAAGAATGACCGCTTCTTATCACGGGTTAATAGGTAATTTTATGTACTTGTATTTTATGTAAAAATTTTAACTAATATAATAAATAAATTTATGATTAAATTGATTTTATTGGAATTTCATTTTATATTACGAAATTTGTTTTATTTTATTAAGGTGCTTGTAACAAAGTAGTTATGCTTGATGTAAAAAAATGATCAGACACAGAAAATATGGCTTTTGAATTTCGCACCAAGCAAATCTCAGCTTTTGGTATAGGTTCCGAAATCCTTGAACAAATTCATAAGTTTCCCTTCTCTATACAACAATTAAATGTTGGTGAAGTTTACGCCGTTGAAAAAAGAATAAAAAAGGGTAAAGAGATGCCAGGCCTTATGTCTCCCAACTGACATTGTCTTTTTTTCGTCAGTACTTTTTTCCATGTCGACATATGTTTCATGAACATATGTATGGAAAAATAAATTGTTGACTTATAGTGCTTGGAAACAGTTTCAGCAAATGTTTAAGGAAAGTGGGTTCAATGTGTACGCAGATCGTGAGTTAGTGAAAATTGACTTGCCCCAAAAAACAGATGCTAAGAAAGCTGCGGATAAACGATGTCTAACAGTAAATGAATTAATTGAAAGGGCATGTAATGCTTATTGGAGGGTCAAAGAAGAAGGTGATGAAGCACAGAAGGCCACGTTTATGGATATATTGACATCTTCTTTGGATGTAATTTTAAATCTGAAGGGCAAAGCAAAAAAAATAAATAGATAAATAATAATAAATAATATAAATAAATGAAAAAATATTAATAAAAATGTAGAAGTAATATACAAATAGAATAAATAAAATAAAATAAATAAGATATAAGTAGGGATGGAAAAAGTTTTAAAACATGATTGTAAAAACCTTTAAAAATGTTTAATGTTTTAATACATTCTAACGTAATCATGATAATAATTAATAAGTATTTATTTATTTAACTGATTTTCTTAAGATATAATTATTTTATTTAACTAATTTCCTTAAAAAATGTAAATTATTTTTTTAATCGACTTTCTTAAAATATAAATTATTTTTCTTTTCAAAAGATTAAATTGTATTTTAACAATTGTACTTCATGGAAGACCTCTATTAAAAGTAATTGTTTAAACTTTACAAAAGTTACGAAAACTGACAATCTCAGTAAAACTACATTTCACCAAAGTGTAAATACTGTGGAGAGAACTTTGTGAATTTAGTCACTCGAATAAAGGATCATTTATATAGATGCAAAAAGCTTCCAAAAGTATAAAATTTTATTAAATAATGCTGATACTCGAGCCTCCAGTTCAAATGAAAATAAAAATAACATTAACCATATTAGACGTGGATTGTAAATTAGAAATATATATATATATTTACAAATAGTAAATCAGAAATTAAGCAATTATAATAAACGAAAGTTTATAAAGTAAATATTTTTTTTTTAAAGTTATTTCTATAAAACTTGGTGAATCGTTATTTTAGCCCTAAATTTAAATTTTAGTCTCAGCACCCAATATTTTAAAAAGTTTTTTTAAAAAGTTTTAATCATCTAAAAAACTGTTTAAAATGGTTTTTTTTATCCCTAAATATAAGTAATACACAAATCAAATAAATAAAGAATATAAAATAAAGATTTAACTAAAGTTTCTTGATATCCATTCTTAGGTTTTTTAGCATTAAAATTCATCAAATTTGCTTAATTAGTTACGAGATATCTTTGCTCAAGTTCTGTAAAAATTTAAAAAGCTTATATATAATTACAATAGCAAACGCTTGTGCAATAGCTTTGAATGAAGGTAACCATCCAAGCAAATTCGATGAACTTTTTTTATTTAATCTTAATTATCTCTAGAAATAAAATAAAAAAGTTTATCGAATTTGCTTAAATGGTTGTCGAGATATCTTCGCTCAAAGTTATGTAAAAATTTAAAACGCCTACATAATTACAATAACAAATACTTGTGCAATAACCTTGTATGAAGATATCTTGACAACCATCCAAGCAAATTTGATGAACTTTTTTTTTATTTTACTTCTAGAAATCTTCAGCATTAAAATAAAAAAAAAAGTTTGCCTGATTTATTGGATAGTTATCGAGATACTTTTAGTTAAAAATAAAATGCATATATCAAATTCTGTGATCACCTGATGATCGATGATCATTGGACAATTACGTGATGGACCTGGCTTTAAGCGACATCCTGATTTAGAAGGAATAAACACTGCTAATCCTTTGGAGGGAGTAAACCAAAATGTCTACTTTTTTGAAATTTCGAAAAGACCAAAGAGGCATAAAGAAAAAGTACCAAACTTAAAGGATTTTGACGGAGTTATGCTATATAAAATAACATATCTAACCAAGCCTCTACTTCTATTTTCATATCCATAGGGCTTGACAAAGCTCCAGAGTCTCTCTATTACATCTTTGTCAGTAGTACCAAAGTTCGCCAAAGTGCCTCGCTTAAAAGTCTGCATATCTTTTTCATCTCTATTTCAGGAGCAGAACATCCAGTGAATGGACTTCATACCTGACAGCAGCTTGGTAGAGTTTTGTTGTGTATAGGTATATTAACTATAGAGTTTTTGTAGGTCGGTATTCTTGGAAATTTTGGTATGAGGGATTATTGGAAAGAGTCCTAAGGTTTTGTCATATATTAAATATTTATTATAAAATATAATTAAATATTATATTAATAATAATATAGACTAATATTAAAAAAAATAAAAATATAACTACTAAAGCAACTTTATTATATAAGTACTATATGTACTATCTCTTAAACTGTCTAGCAGGCAAATTTGTTCACTAAAATAATTTTTAAAAAGTTTTTTTTGAGTTTTCTTAAAATTTATTTAAGCTTGACCCCCCTATTTATTGAATAAAATTAAAGATATTCCTTTTATATATAATATATTTAAATTTTATTATTCTATCTTTAATTTTGATAAAGATATTGCATTTTTAATAAAACTTATTTTTTAGTTTTACTAATAAAATTTTAAAAAGTTTCTTAAAATTTTATATATTCCTGATGAGAAATTTTGTAGTTACTACTAAGTAAAGTTCAAATTTTCCTTAATAAGTTGTAAAAGTTTTAATAATAAAAGTAGTGTAATTTTAAATTGTCTACAACTTTGGATTAAGATAATAGGGGGCTATCTTATAATTTTATTGAGTAAAACTAAAAAAACAGAAAAAATTTTTAAAATTAAAATTTTTTTGAAAAATTATAAATTGTTCTTTTATAAGCAACTTCAAATTTTTTATAAATATTAAGCAAATAAAAAGAAGTTTTAAATAGTATATAATTATAGTTTTTATTTAAAAAAAAAATTTATAAAATATTTTTATTTTTTAAAAAAATAGATCAGATATAATTTATAAAATTTAAGCAGCCAAATTTGTCTGCTAAAATGGACGGTTTAAGGGATATTATATGTACTATAAACATTGTATACTAAACAAATTTGCATATCATATAAATAGCAAATCACTAGAAGTGAATAATATTAATTAAAAAATTAACTTCAAATTGCCTAATTATAATTCTGAATCTGAACATGTTTGTGAACTTTAAACTGAACCCAAACTGAACTTTTAATCATGTTCAATTTTGATTTGAGTTCAAAGATTTAAAAAATTCTTGATTCAAGTTCAGGTTTAGTTAGGATTCAGTCTGAAACTTGGATCAGGCTGATCCAAACACAAAAACACTAGTACTTGCAATACAATACATAGTAACAGAGATCTCTTTAGGGTTAGAAAAAATATAAAGTAGAGTAGAAGTATAATATTACTTCACTAGAGCAGTTTAGTATATATTTATTAAGAGTAGAGTATTTCATGTAATCTACATTATAGTAAAATAATGGGCATAGCTGCAAGATATAGATTATTAGTACAGCAAACTAAAAATAGTACTGTATTTGCGCATAATAGTAGGCTGCGGTGTTAATTCAGATTTTGAGTTTTTAAAATATTGAGCTTTTTTGCTCAAAATAGCGCCCATGCAGGACCCCGAGCAATCTATGAACAGCTAACTATTTTAAAAAATCTTAATATATTACTAAAATAAAAAAGATCTACAGAAAAATGGTTAAAAATAGGGTCGTTTAAAGCAGGGTGCAGTCATATGATTTTGACTTTTTAATTAAAGTTAGGGTAAGGGTTAGTCAGTGGTTAGGGTTAGGGGTGGTATTATAGTAAAATTGCCTTCCCGACATTTTTTGTTAATTTCCCAAGGTAGGTTTTGACACTCGTTTCTTGTATTTTTGCATTTTTTTTCACTTTTTTTCTTCTTTGTTTTTTCGTCGGGCTGATCCGGTTTGATCAAAACAAACAAGTTGATTGGTACCATATCACGTGACTGCACCCTGCTTTAAACGACCCCTAAAAATAGGCATTAATATTACTAAATATAGAAAAGATCTACAAAAAAATAGTCAAAAATAAGCAAAAGCAAATAGTGACCTATCTATGTATAGCTCGGGGTCCTGCCCATGCGCATCCTGAAATAATGCGCACCCACCTTATATAACATAGTGCTCAAGGTGCTCAAAGCGGGTTCATATCATTTCACTAACAATCACTTCAAATACAGGAAAGTTCACTTCAAAAGCAGTTTATTTCATCAACAGCTTATTTTGCAAGTTTTTTTTTTATAATTGCTTTACCTCTTAACTCTAATTTTAAACCCAACTCTAACGACATGATTAGAATTACATGTCAGTGAAATGGGCTGTCAGAAATATACTATCTACTGTAACTATAAAAGCTTGTGCGCTTAGCCAATTTAACTCTAATAGTTACTGAAAAATAAGTTTATTATTTATCAAATAGAGGTCTCTTCAACACTACACTAGCTTATTTCCTTTATTTTTCTTAAATAAAATTGGGAAAACTTTTCTAATATTGTATTCTATTGTATGTCTTTATTGATATCAAATTCAATATTTATATACATTTGAATTTAATAGATGACACGTTAACGACACTTTAACGTGTTGTTTAACATGCTATGTAATGGTACAACCAAGCCCAGCACGTTGAAGTGCTATTGAGAATGTTTATAATCTGTGCCCCTTAACACGAATATGTGCTAACACATTAATGTGTTATAAAGATTTTCAAAAAGGAACGATTATATGCCAATTATCAAGTTTACCAGACTTCGACTAACATTTAATGAATTATAAAAAAAATAGAAATGAAAATTATTTATACTAAATAAGAAAAAATCTATTACAAAACTAATTGGAAAATTCGAATCTAATGTTACGAAATGAACTTTATCTGTAAATTACTGTAAAATAAGCTTATCGGTGAAGTAAGTTTGATGTCTTTAAAGTGTTTGTTGGTAATCGAACCAATTTCAAATACTGGTACACGATTTCAAAAAAAGACATTTTGACTCAAAATAAGCGTTTCAAAATAACATGCAGGGGTCCAAAATAATGTGCAGAAGGGCATTATTACACGCAAATAATGGTAACTTATTGTATATCAGCCAATTAAATTATTATATTTCTACGAACGGAAATTAAATATCTTTCAAACTATAATAATTTTTTTTTACTTTAACTAATTTTTACTGATATAATAATAAATAATTAAATAATAAAATGCTTTTTACACTCATTATACGTATTACAATTAAAATTTTAGCCTTTTACAACTATCTAATTCGACCGTTACCCATGTTTTAATATGACTATATAATCTATAAATAGATCTATTAATAAACACTTTTTTTGCAAATAGTCTCTAGCTAACCTCCAAAATTTCTAAATACTATATAGTTTTTCACAATATGATTAATTGTAAACAAGTGATTGAAATCATTATTTACTAAATTTTTTTAAAAAAATTATTGTTTAATAAAGTTTGCTTGTAATACGTATTTTTGAAGTCTAATACGTAAAGTTAACTTTGCCTTTTTCTAAATAAACTTTTTTTAAGACAACTTGCTAATAGAAAACAACTTACCATTAAGTACACGAGCCTTTGAACAATCAAAAAACATCTTTTTTGATGATATTAAACCATTGACGAAAATTTTTTAAATATGACGAGTTTGTGAAAGCTTTTATAAGGGCTGAGTTCTGTGATCTGCACGAAATTATATATGTATACTGTAACATAAAATACTCTACCCTTAGAGACAAGAAAGTATTTATTTACAAGAATATATTTTCTTTATTTAAATACAATATTCAAGAGATAAGCTATTCCTAAATATTGGAGAGGAAAAGAGGAGATCTGAGTTTACTGTACAAGAGGGCAGAAAGCTAGAGTTTATATATCTTTTAGAAAAGTACAAAGTATAAAAGTATAAAAATATAAAAGTATAAAATATAAAAGTTCTGTATAAAAGAATAAAAGTATAAAAGTATAAAAGAATAAAGAATAAATGTATAAAAGTATATGTTATACAAGTGTCAATCTATTATTATTCAATTAACTACTAATTTGTTCCTAATAATTTATAGCATATTTTGATTATAGGAATCAATAAAATCTGATAATAATAAATTAGAAATTAAAGCTTCATCTATACCATATGTCCAAAAATAAGCTACTATCTAAAATAAGCTACCTCTGATTTTTAGCAGTTGCTATATATAAAACTTTTTTTACTAAGTAAACTTCAAAAGCTTGATTAAGTAAAGTTGTTCAGCACATCTAAATATACTTAAAGTAAAAATTTGGTATCATTTGGGCAACTTTTATTAGTATGTTTTTCAATTTTTTCAAAAAACTTAATATTTCGAAAATAAGCTACTTTACAATTTTTCGTGTAATTTTTTGGCCAAAAAGGTAGCTTAATTTCCAACACATATAGTAATAATAGTAAAATTTGCAAATAAAATTTTATGATTTTAACTAATTTTCACTCTAGGTGATATTACCTACATTGTGTGAAGTTTGTTATTGTTTATATGATCATCACTGAACTGATTATATAATCAGATCTACTACTATATAAGAGAGATGGCTAAAGCCATATACTCACATGATTTTTTGAAAATTTTAGTTAAAATTCGTATCCGAGTCTGTTTAGCATTAGAGTTAGGGTTAGGATTAGGACCAATACAAATAAAATTACCTTTCTGATATTTTTATTAATGGCCATGTTCTTGCGGGTTTTTTGATTTTTGACTTCTTTGGGTTGATCTGTGTAAACAAAATTTTGCGACTCCATTTGGTTGATTTACACGAAAATGTCATGTGGGTACATGACTTTAGACGACCCTTATATAAGTATTTTTTTTAGAAAATGCCTATTTCCACCATAGCATTTTGCTATTTCTACTAGGTTACATGAAAACTTTCTATTTTTAGATTTTAATATAATATTGTATATTATAATTTTGAATTTTTGATTTTTTCGCATAGGCGATACATCGCACCCTATAAGATTTGGTATAATGTAAAATCAAAACAATAAATAAATTCATTAGTTTAGGGTTAGGGTAAGGGTTAGTTTAGGGTAAGGGTTAGATTAGAATCAGGTTAGTGTGTTTTAGTGAAGAGTTTCTAATCCAAAATTTTATAATGAATTTTTTTTGTTAGAGTATAAGATATGGTTTTATAGGCAAAATTTAGCATTATGGCCAATTTTTGAAAAAAATCATAATTGCTTTGATCTCATGTTATACCTGATCCTGAATTCTTATTGGTTGATCAGGTAGCGATATATCGCCATAGCGATAAATATAATAATTCTATAATTTTAATTATTTTCAATTGATCCAACTTGATTAAGGCTACCAAAACAAGACTAGTATAACGTTATATGACATTAGTAGCATGTAACCAAAAATTATTTTTGTGAAAACAATGCACTGGGCCTTTGTGTAATGTATGTCCATATGTTGTATAACCAGTATATGTACTGTGATTGGATGTTAGGTTCCTAGATTTAGATTTAGAATAGGCTGGAATTATATCTAACCCGCCGGGTGATTATTATAATAGTGCCAACCAGCATTAAGCTTAATGCCAGCTGACCCAGAGTTAGATTACTAAAATAAGGGGGCATCCATAAATAACATTATGTACCCCCTTATAGTAGCGCTTGACCTCTCTATTATATAAAAAAATTTTTATATTTATATAAAAATTTTACAAAAACTTGAATATATTGTGACACAGTGATCCAATTTGGATGGTTTAGTACTATTCGATTCGTCTCAGTGAGACAAATCTAACGATACCAAAATCATTTTATTTGGATCACTAGATCAGTAGTTATTTACAAAAACTATTGATTTTATAATAATTTTATAAGAAAACATAATAACCAATAGTATTTGGCCAATAACTTTTGATCCAGTAATCAAAATAAAATGAAATTGTTACTATTCTACTCCTCTCACTGAGATGAATCGAATGGTACCAAAATTATTAAATTTGGACCACTGGTTCGATTTTTAGCCAATTTTTTCAAAAAAATTATGTTAATTTTTTTGACCCTCTACTTATTGAGAAAAACGTTATCGTTCGTCCAACCCCTCTTGTATAATGTTATTTATGGATGCCCCCTAAGAGAACCATTAAAGCTAGGTGCCTTTATATGTTTTTTATTACTTAATTAAAATTAGAGTAAGGGTTGGTTAGAAGTTAGGGTTAGAGATATCTTATAGGTAAAATTGTCTTCCTAATGTTTTTTATTAATGCTTCAAGGCAGGTTTAAACACTTGTTTCTTGTATTTTTGGTGTTTTACACTTTTTGTTTTGTTTTTGTCTCGTTGGGCAGATCCGTGATGATAAAAATTTACAATTTGATTGGCTGTAAATCACAAGATGCACCTTTCTTTAACGGATCCCCAAAATAAGACTTGTGTAATATTATACAACATTAGTAATATGTAACTAAAAGTTATTTTTGCAAAACCAATGCTCTGGGCCTTTGTATAACACAAGTGCATAAATTATTTTGAATTCTAAAAATAGAAAATCTTGTATAACTATAGTAGAAATAGCAAAATACCATAGCGAAAATAGTAGCTCCTTTTTTATTCCATTTTTTTTACTGTTACTGCTTTTTAGGTTTTTTTTTGGCTAGTATTAACTTTCACTCTTTCTATTTTCTTGGCTTTTAGATAATCTTTTTGTCATTGGTGTACATTGTTAGTGTTGTTAGTTCTTTGGTGTTTTCATCACTTTGGTGTTGTTACACTTTGGAGTTGTCACTTTGGTATTGTCACTTTGGTGCCAACATTTTGGTGTCATTGTTGTTGTGGTGCTATCATTTTGGTATATTGATACTTTTGTTACTTGTTTGCTGCTTGCTTTATCACTAGTTTTGTGTTGCTTACTTTGTTATCTGCTTTGTGTTTTAAGTATTGCTACCTGATTTGGACCGTAATTCACTGATTGCGCCATATTTTCAGTAGTGTTGGTGTGAATTTTGTCTCCATTTTGTTGGCTAGTGTGATTTTATAGACATGCTTCATTTAGGTGTCATCATTTAGACGTTGTGAATTTGTTGTATATTTTGTTGAGTTAGTGTCATTTCACCTTTGTGTAATATTCGTTGGGTGCTATAAAAAGCTTAAAGTTGGTTTGTACATTACCAAATTTATAATTAGAATAGTTTAAATTTAGAGTTAAAGTGAATTATTTAGTTAGAGTTAGGATGGATTTATTTAGTTAGCTATTGGAGTTAGAGCATTTAGTTAAAGAGCAAAGTGAAGGTAATAGCCATAGCGAAGCAATTACAGTGTGATGAAGTGAGTCCCATAGGCACAAGTGAGGCAACACAATATATTGTGTATAATAAAGTTGTGTATGAGTGTGTATAGTTACAAATACTGATAGAATAATAAAGTTCTGAAACAATATAAAATGTGCTATCATTTTATAAATAAATAACTTCAAAGTTATAATTTGATAAACATAAAATTTGCTTAATGCCATATGTAATTATGCATCAGTAATTGCTTGATAATCACTGTCCATCTGGGCTTCTGACCCTAATTTCTGAACTGATTCCCAATCTAGGTGATATCAGCTTAGCAACACTCAAATTTTATAATAATTTAAAAATAGGTTTATAAAAAATTTTTAAATAAAGATCTATACAAAATATAATAATATATATTATAAGAAAATTACTATATATCACCACTAGTGATTATCACTGGTGCATAAAAAAACAAACTAAATAAAAATTTAATCTTTTTAATATTAGAGTAAGTGTAAAGATTAGAAATTAGGATAGAGCTTTGTATATAGTAAAATTTAGCAAGGAATTTTTTTTTTGTATAAAAAAAAGTAGTTTCATAGGCAAAATTTTAGGTTAGAAGTAATTTTAGAAATTTTTAAAAATTTTTTGTTTTGTTATACAAAAAATGATCTATATATTACACCTGATCCTAAATTTTAATTGGTAAATTGAATACCAGTGATGATCACTGGTAGTGATAAATAGCAAACTTCATATTATAAATAATTTTACTATAAAATCTCAAAACTAGATTTTTTTTTTTAAACCCCAAAATAGCAATTATTTAGGGACGTCGAATGATACTATTTATTAAACTTAATTGATGATCTGCCACAAATCGATAGTGTGATCATAGTGTAACGTGATACAAATTACTATGTAAATCCTATAATATAGGAATATTTTTGGCGACCTAAGGAAAACTTAAATTAGAAAACTTTTTTTCTTAATAAGTTAATGAGTCATGTCTACTAAGTGAAAATTGTAGAGCTCATTGAGACAAGTCTAATGGTAGATAGATCATCAAAATCGGACCAGTAGATAATAAGATATTTTCAAAAAACTATGGGTCGACTATATAAAATTTTGTGTAAACAAACCTATTGTTTACATATAGTCAGCCAATCATTTTTCGAAGGTATCTCATTATCTACTGGGCTGATTTCAATATCTAACTACCATTAGACTCATCTTGATGAGCTCTATAATTTTCACTTAGTAGCCATGACTCCTTAACTTAGTAAGAAAAAAAGTTTACCTTGGGTGGGCAAAAAAATTTCTACATTTTAGGATTTACATATCAACAAATAGTAAGGATCTGTGTCACATTACACTATGATCACACTATCGATTTGTAGCAGATCATCAATTAATTATATATACAAATTAATATATATATTCATATAGCTATGCTATTCTTTCTACAGATCTTTTTTAGTGAATTTTTTTCTTTTTTCTTGAATAAGCAACTGTTTAATGCCACTCTTATTTCTTTTGCGATTCTGGCTTTCCATATGAATTGCAGTGCAGTTTCTGGTATAGACCATTATTCCACTGCTTGTTTGTAAACTATACTCATATTTCATATACTACTATAATGTGTAGCCAAATGGCTATTGTATGTGGCTGAGTTGACTTCAAGTTGGATGCTATGATTACTTCTTCTATTGTGGCTGGAGTGCAGAATCCTGCAAGAGGCTGAACATATTATATACCAGGTCCCACAGCTTATGACTAATTTAGCATTTTATTATAAAATGTTCTATAGTTTGTCTTTCCTCCAGACACCATGGACAATCACATGATATTGTTGGGTCCATATATACCAATTTCATGCCCAAGGGAAGTGCTTTATATAGCATCTTCCAAAAAATGTTTTTTTTGTTGTTTGAGGCAGGACCCCGAAGAACTCTGATACAACTCAGATTTGACTTTGTATAATATTAGCCGTATTTTAGCCAAATAGATGTATAAAATAAAGCAAAATTTGAAAATTTACTATATAAAAATGCAACATTTGATAAATTTCTATACAAAATTTCTTTTTTTAGAATCATCTGAGTTGTATCAGAGTTCTTTGGGGTCCTTTTGAGGCCCACTTTATTCTTGACCATGCCCAATTCTCCTTTCTATTAGATTCACTAACCCTTATTTCTTTTGTAATTCTGGCTTTCCATATGAATTGCAGTGAGGTTCTGTCATAGACCCATTACCCTACTGCTTGTTTGTGAACCATATCCATATTTCATATGCTACTATAATGTGTAGCCAAATGACTATTTTGTGTGGCTGGGTTGACTTCAAGTTGGATACTGTGATTACTTCTTCCATCTTGGCTGGGGTGCAAAATCCTGCAAGAGGCTGAACATATTATTTGCCAGGTTCTACAGCTTACAACTGATACAGCATTCTATTATTAAATGTTCTATTGTTTTTCTTTTCTCCAGACACCATAGCCAATTACATAATATTGTTGGGCCGATATATACCAATCTTGTGCCTAGGGGAAGTGCTTTATGTAGCATCCTCCAAAAAATGTCTTTTTTGTTGTTTGAGGCCCACTTTATTTTGACTATATCAAATTCTCCTTTCTATTAGGTTCACTAAAAAAGTTGGTCTGCATAAGAGTGCCTGAGATAGATAATTTTTTCAAGTATGCTGTTGCCTTAGCTGTTATTAGATTCAATGCCTATTATTTTGGATTCATCTAGCTTCCATGGCCAATTTTCTCTACTTACTAGTACTTCTCTTTTCAGTCTTTTCTAGGCAGTAAGATATGGCTTTCACTTATCAGACCAGCCTTTTAGCCTAATTGGGAGGATCACAAGGCTTTCTGTACTGACTTCTTTCATCCCTTATATAGTGCAGCTTCTATTTTCAACCTCTCATTTGTTGCCCAAAAATTTTCACATGAGCAATGTTTTATCCAGATCATTATTAGCCTTGCATCAAGCATGTCTGATAGGACTGGGCATTTAACCCATTGTTTTCTTGTGTTTGTTGGTAAACCATATATCTTGGAGTAGTTTTGATTTGTCTTTTATCCATGTAATTATTAGTTCATTGATCTTGCCTAATTGTTTTCTATTTGGGGAAAGCATGTATGAGGCAAACCAGATTCTAGAAAGAAACAGTGCCTTTGCAATCAGAATCTTGACCTTAAATAAGAGCACTCTTCTTTTCGCATTTTCTATTAATTTTTTCATTTTTGTAGTAAATTTGTACTAGAAGTCCTTACTCAGCTGGCCTTCTTTGTTTACCTCAAAACCAGAAATTCTAATTGTACTACTTTTTTTCCAATCTATCAAAATGCTCCTCCTCAGGTAATGCAGTTTGAAGTACTTCTTTTGTTAATCAGAGTAGCTTGGATTTTTCCTTGTTGACTGCTGCGTTTGCTGCTGCTTCATATGTTGCTAAAAGATTTATACAGGTATTCCAATCTGTAACTGAACCCAAACCCACTGTTAAATCGTCCACATAAGCAGTAAGCTTGAATTTTGTGAAAAACTAGATTTTAAAAGTATATTATATTACTAAGAAAATAATTTTTAGTTTTTTATGATAAAACTTATATAAATTAACAATTTTTTATTTTTTTATACACGTATAAAATTTAATTAAAAAATTATTGTTAAAATACTTTTTATTAAGTTTAAAATATTTAAAAACTAATTATATATAAATTATAATAAATTTTGGGACCTGATATTTCCACACCCCTTTTTTTCTTCCACTCCACAATAAAATAATCAGGTTTCCGGTACACTAAGTACAAAAAACTAGATGTAGTATTATATAAAAATCAAGTATCAGTGTTTTCTGTGTAACAATAGCAAATATATTGTATTTTGTAATTGAAATCGACATTTATATGACTCGTAAAGATCCATGCTCCTCCAGATTTAACTAAATGTACAGCTTAACGATACAAAATCACAAAGTAGATTCCAAGAAGATTAATAATAAGTGCCTATGAATGAACTACAGACGAAATTTGCATTTTGACCAATCAAGCCTATAAATTTAATTAAAAACTATTTCTGACTACCCAAATAAAATTGTAATTAAAATGTTTTTAGAAAAAATTCTATCATATGTAATATAAAAAAACTCTGTAAATTTGTAGTCGTAAAGAGCGTGAATCAATTTGTATTGAAATTTTTGAGGGAAAAAAACGAATACAACTTACGCATCTAAAAAAATATGACCCATTTTTATATATAAAATGTTCTATTAGAAAAATCAGTCAAAAGAATTTTTATATGATACCACATATAGTTTTGATTTTCATACATCCCAATGTGTCGTTGAGACGTGAGATTCTTTTATTGCAGGGATATTATGTGGAAATAAAAAAAGGGTGTGGAAATATCAGGACCCTAAATTTTTTATAATCTTATACTATATGTTAAAAGAACATCATGTGCCGTCCACCTTTAAAAGGTATGTTTTTGATATCTGTTGCACTTAAATCAGGTTACATACTGTAAACATTGATTTTTGATTTATAGTTCTGCAATGTATAATACAATATCAACATATACACTTACAGTATACAACTGCTAATAGATGTCAGCTTATTTAAAATCTAAGATGTGAATCATGTTATAATAGCATTGATAAATATTTAGAGAATTTGAAAATGTGTATAATCCTGGTATATGAAACAAATACCAAAGAATGTGGCTTACATAAATCGATATGGATTTAATGCTTTTAATAATTTAGCACGTATGTATGTATGTATGTTACACATTCCAGATACTTTATATGCTCCTAAATACTTTTAAAATTATGTATCAATATTTGTAAATATCATGTCATAGTTATGAACAAAGTCGCTTTGTTACAATTAAGTCGTTACGTTATCAATTTAAGATTATGATTTGTTTTTTTTTTATAAAAATCATGTCCATAGTAGATTGATTTGATAAATAGATATCCTTGATAATTATAAAAAACTATAAATATTCATAATAATAATTCAACATTCACCCTAATTTTAATTCTAATTCTAATTCTAATAAGAATAAGAATTACGATTCTAATAAGTATAAGAATAAGAATTACGATTACAATTTCAATTACAATTACAATACAATTACAATACAATTACAGTTACGATACAAATACAATTACAATACAGTACGATTTTCAAAGCAAATAATACTACTGTATTAGAACATGCCTCCAATAAAAGTAACATCTGACCGACATGCTACCTGTAAAGAAAACGAAAGAAAATGTTGGGCTGCACGAACTGCTGAACAGAAAGCAGAACAGAATAAAAAATAAGAGAACGTAGAGAATCACAAACCCTACAAGAAAAATTAATTAAGCGATTAGACCGTAAAAAAAAGGATAAAAATTCCCGTATAATTTATCAACTCATAAATCTTAAATAACCTATATACTACGAATGTTAAAATTATTTCAAATATTTTTACTACTATATAGACACATTAATAATATTTTACTCCCATACGTATATGCACATGAATGTGTAGGCCCCACCAGGAGTCTAGACACTTTTGCAGTAACGTGACCATCACGTGGTGTGGCATCTTCGGATTAATTTTTTGGCTTTTTTGTTAAGGTTAGGGTTAGGATTCGTGTATATAGCCTTAGAAGGTCCCTAAATATGTGTAAAATCGCGTTCCGGACATTTTTATGTGGTTTTTAAGGCCGATTTAAACACTAGTTTTCGAGTATTTTCGCTCTTTTCTCTTTTTTTTCTTCTTGTACACGTGTTTTGTTTTGATGTCGGACTGATCCGGGACGATCAAAATTTACGTTCTCCGATTGGTTAATTCTCATGCGCCACGTCACGTTACTGCAAAAGTGTCTAGACCCCTGGTGCGGTTTGCATGTGTATGTGTAAGCCACAAATAAGCACCACGCAATGTGCTCTGATTTCAACCAAATCGACTTAGCCACGTCAACCAACCAATACAATTATATATAATTTTTAAGTTACACTTTCCGATTAGTGTAAACCTTTTTTCGCAATATTTTTTTAATTTCGTTACATGTGTAAATAAAAAAATTTCAAACTGTTTTATTAAACTGAAATCTTAAAATTTTACAACATAAATTCGTACACCAAAAAACAATGGCATAACCTATTATATTCAATCGAACTTAGCATTTACACATCCAATCAGAACCATAAATTGTTACTGAATTATAGTATTCTTTTCTGATATGCAAAGTAATTTTTAATTAATAACTTCTTATAACTTCTTTACCAAATCTAAACATATTAATTTTCGCATTTTTATAAAACACTAACCATTATTAACACAATAAATAATAATTTTCTAACAATGATTGGCTTGGATTGGTTTAATATATATTATAAAATATAAAAACAATCCAAACCAATCTGAACTTCCCCATCTACAGATACGTTAACGAGAATATTAATTCCTACTATAATCGGATAAATGAAAACCATTACTTATGCTAAAAAAGTATCCTGCAAAAATCAGCATAGCGAACTTCAAAAAAGTTGAACGGAACCACCTAGTGATGCCTGACGAAACTATGTGATGCTAATTATCACGTGCTTTTACTTGTAAAAAATCAAAATAGTTGTTGATTTTTATATATTGTACCATGTGACAATTAGCATCACATGGTTTCGTCAGGCATCACTAGAACAACCGCTCTACACATTTCAATCCGTTATACATTCATGTGATCATACTGGTACAAAAGTTATCCGTTTATACTTAAACGAGATAGGTGGCGCGTAAGCGCCACCTGTCGTACTAGTATTTATTAAAAATAGTTGAAATTTAAATTCTACTGATTTACAAGTTTTAAATAAAAAAATTTTATTGAATTATTTGATAATTTCAAAATATTTTGACCAAGGTTTTAAAAAAGCAACCTTATATAAGGGTTAAAGGTATTGTTTTTTTTAAAAAAATTCAAAACAAATAAATTATTTGAAACTAAAGTTAAATATATATATGTTGTACGTCGAAATGGAATTATTGCGGATTTAGAATCCACTTAGGTTGGAACGGAATTCTAAATGCAAACCAAGTTGGTACGAAACTTAAAAGCAACTTAAGTTGATTCTAAATTTGATGATTGTAAATTTAATATCAAGTTGATTTTAAATTAAATGCCATATATCATATCGTATGTCAAAATAAATAAACCATTTTTATGATTTTATTATTTACTTTGCAAAAACTCTATGCTGTTACTAAATCTCAAGATTATTAATTTTTGGCCATAATGCATTTGAAGAAATGCTTTCCAAATATTTTTGCAGATCGACTAATTAGTCGACGTAAATCCTTTATAGCACGAAGAAATGCTTTCCAAATATTTTGCAGATCGACTAATTAGTCGACGTAAATCCTTTATAGCACTATTTGTATTAATGTTTTTACATAGATCCAGAAAATACAAGAAAACGATCGAAAGGCATTCCCAATGCAAGATCCTCGAATGACACATATTGCTTGGATACAATTCCGACATTATTAGATTACTTATAAGTCTTTAGAATTAAATACTGTAGTACAGTCGACCTTGGAGATTTGAACATTCCTATAACACCTTCAGATATAACGAGCACAAAAATTTTCTATAGCGAATTTTTTTTCAACGTACGTAAACGTTCAAGAAGTGTCTATTATGCAATCTTCCTCACAATTAGATAATATTAACTCCAAATACAAAAGCGCGTGTGAAAAAATTCATTGCAAATGAAAATTTTGTACCATGCAAAATTCTAATCAGGTATGTAAAAATTTCATGTAATGCTTTAAAAAATAAACCCTTTATTAAGTGACTTAAATTTCAAAACAAATCATTGATGAAATAATTTGGAATACACATTTAACGACTCAGGCACATTTTAGAATTCTATTACAACTTAAGTTTATTTGGAATCAATCTTGGAGGATTCTAAATCCACAATAATTCCATTCCGACGTACGACATATATATTTAAAGATTTAATAATAAATAGATTTAAAATAAATTATTTAAAAAATATATTTTCATAAATACAGTATCATTTTATTATTTGAAAAAAAAAATAAAAAAATTTAATATGAATATTATGTGCTCCAAAACGAAGAAAAATAGAATATACAAGAGAGTGAATCTCTGAGGCACTGAATAAAAATAACATAAAAATTTACGTACAGAAAATTTATTATTTATCTTCTAAACTTAACTCTTAATACGTATTCAAACTAAAATCTATTTTTATAATAGATTTCCATTATTGCCATAAAAAATATTTGCTGGTACTGTGTAACAGTAGTACAATGACTGTGCGCAGGTTGGCAAAAAATGTCGCGAAACATGTGATAACTTAATGTAAATTAATAATGTTTTAAGAAATTTGTGATACTATATGCAGCATAATCAGTTAAACGAGAGTAATATATTATTACACAAAATGTCTTTTTTAAAGGGGATAGTTTTATATTCCTTTTTATGTTTCTTATCAATTTCTTTGTTTTAAAATGTCAAATAACCGAATTATTGACCAGCCTGAAAAAACGGATATTTTATCTGATATTATTCAAATAACTGATAGTTTTAATCGAATATATTTAGAAGATAAAAAATCGTTAAACTTCTTTGGTGAAATTGTTAAAAAATTATATAGTCTTTATAATGAAGAAAGATCGAAAGGCCAAAATACGGATTATATAATCAACACATTGGATCA
Source organism: Gigaspora rosea (assembly GCA_003550325.1). Lineage (NCBI taxonomy): Eukaryota > Fungi > Glomeromycota > Glomeromycetes > Diversisporales > Gigasporaceae > Gigaspora > Gigaspora rosea. The sequence continues at coordinate 173,865 of QKWP01000391.1, read as the reverse complement.
ATTTTTAGTAAAAAAGAAGCAAAATCCCGATAATGTTATCAAGTGGTGCTTAGAAAATCAAATCAACCCTATGGCTCAAATAATTCTTGCTGGATGTTATCGCTTTGGTAAATGGGTTGAAAAGGATGAACGTAAGGCATTTATTTATTATCAAAAGTCTGCTGATATGGAATTTGCTGAAGGAATATTTTGTGCTGGTGTTTGTTATGAAGATGGGATTGGTGTTAATAAGGATGAAAATATGGCATTCATTTATTATCAAAAAGCTGCCAACATGGGTCATGCTTTGGGAATAAATAATTTAGGCTATTTCTATGATTTTGGAATTGGAGTTGAAAAGGATGAACGCAAAGCGTTCATTTATTATCAAAAATCTGCCGATATGGGTAATGCAATTGGAATGAGTAATGTTGGTTGTTGTTATGAAAAAGGAACTGGAGTTGAACAAGATGAATATATGGCATTTATTTATTACAAAAAATCTGCGGATATTGGTAATATATATGGAATGTCTGATATTGGCCATTGTTATCTTTATGGGATTGGAGTTGAAAAGGATGAATATAAAGCTTTCATTTATTATAAAAAATCTGCTGAAATGGCTTAATATAAAGTGTAATGTGATAAAATTTGCCTTTTTTGGTTTTGTAATAAGAATTGATTAAATTATATAATTTAATTATCTCGATGAGTCAAATAACGAAAAATGTTAATCCAAATTTAGCAAATTTTTTTTCAATTTTCTCGTCGCAATAAAATAAAATAAAATAAAATACGAAATTAAAAATTTCATACACAAATAACGAACGTTTTTTCATTAGTTTTATGCGGTCAATGTAAAAATTTTTAATTATACAATCATAAACATATATTATATTTAGCATTTAGAATTTATGTATAAGCTATAACGATACAGTTGACGCCGACTTGCATAATTTTGTAAAATTTGTAGATCGTCAAAAAAAAATAAAAAAGAAAAAAACGACCATTTTCCAGACTGTCATTTCCCCTACAGGCCATTTTCCCAACATCACATATGTTGTAAATTGTCGCCAGTGTGATGTCGGTTATATGGCTTATATGGAAATCATAATTGGAGAAATGAGACGTAACCAAATTAGAGTGAACTGAAATATGTGTTGTACAAATATGTCTTAATGTTTATATTTTTTGGCGCATCATATTCCGCAGTGCCAAGTAAAATAAAAATAAAAATAAAAATAAATGAATAAAATAAAATAAAATACTAATAAAATAAAATAAAATAAATAATGAATAAATAAAATAATAAATAAAAAAAAGATGTTATGGCGAAACTAGTTTCGATTGATTAATAATAAAGCAAAATTGAAAATTTACAGTAATTTTAATCTCTAAATAAAAATGATATATTTTAATTTTAATATTTTTCTGAATTATGTCATTTATAACAGACTGGATGTTGGGAAAAAAGTTTTTCCGAAAGTTAACACTTTCCATATTGAACTGATATAAAATTTAATCATTTGCAGCTTAATTCCGATTTTAATTATTCCTACCCTTATAAAGGATAGTCTATTCGAGACTATCAATTCCTTCCTCAACAATCCATGCCTTTGGGACTGTTAAACACGTGACTGCCCATATTTCTGCAGATCATATTGTGATCTGGAATTTTTCAATGGAAGATTCGCGGTCTCTTTAATTAATTCATTTTAATTAGATCGGGTATTTACATTAAATTCTTAATTCGATCGGTATTTATTTTTTAGATTTTCATGCTTTATGCAAAGAACTTTAACTTGATTGGATATTTAATTCTGTATAGTATTTGCGTAATGGACCGGATATTTTAAGTAGACTCTAGTATTATTTTCAAATTATCATGTGCGAATTCATAGCCTCAATTTGATCGAGTATTTCATTTAATTTTTATACATTGCAAAATATTTAAGGGTAGGGGAACTTTTTCAAATTATATATGGTAAAATTTTTTTCTTTTAAAAATTAAAAATATTTTTATTAAGTAAAATAATTTTAAAATTAATTAAAATTGTAAATTAGGGTTTCTGATTCTAATGGTTGTAGAATTATTTAAATCTGGTCAGATAAATTATCAAAATATATGTTTGAAATATTAGGCATTTATAAAAATCATATGAAGATTATATAATGTTAAACAGTCAAATTTTATAGTTTTGTATAATACTAGAAAATTTAAGCACCCAGAAAAATTTACAATCTGTACACAATTACATTTTTTAAATATTTATCTATTAAAATTTTTACTACTACAAAGAATATATTTTAATCTATATTTTATAAAAATTAATTGTTGCTATGAAGAGTTTTATTAGTAGTATATTTTTATTTTTTATAAAAAACTGTATTGTTTTACCAAATTATATAAAATTAGTCTACGTACTCTTACCCTTAAATTTGATTTGATATTATGAAAAAGAAATAATTTATACATAGCACGTGCGATGTTGTCGTACCTGCCGCAGATCATAAAATCAGGGTAACGCAAAATCAAACCGATTAAAATAACCCGTTTTTTCATTGGATAGGGTTAGGGTGAGGTATAGATTGTATGTATGGGCGAGAGAGGGGGGTTTTATAGTAAAATTTTGCAAGGAATTTTTTTTGTTAGAATCCTAAGAGTAGTTTCATATACTCAATTTTAATTTATAGACGATTTTTGACAAAACGAACGTTTGTTTTGAATTTTTTGATCGTGTAACGTTACACCTGATCTTGAAATTTGATTGGGAGAGCGACATATAAGGCGCATCGCATGGGGCAATGAATAAATTTACTCTATTAAATTATTTACATATATCAGGCCAAAAATTAATTTAGTATTTTTTTTAAAATATTGTGTACTAAGTTAAAATATTTATTAGATTAGTTATTCTTTTTACAAATGTTATACACTGTTTTAAAATTTAAAATATAACTACTGTAGAAAATTAGTTATATTTGTACTTTATATTTGTATAATTAGTATTTTTACAATTATTGTTAGATGGGTCAAGTTTGAGTCAAGTTAATAGAAAAAGAACTAATTTTTTTTATATAAAGTTTTAATTTGGGCTTAAATATTATATCATTATTTTATTAAATATAAAAAATTTTTTTATTTTAATTTTGAATATTTCTAAGATTAAAATAAAAAAATTTTTATCAAAATTAGTTATATAGTTGTCAAGATATTTTATTTAATTCCACAAATCGGTAGTGTGATCATAATGTAATATGATAGAAATACTAAGTAAATCCTATAATATAGGAATGAAGCTGCCTGCCTGCCCAAGAAAACTTTTTTTTACTAAGTTAATGAGTTATGTCTACTAAGTAAAAATTGTAGAGCTCATCGAGATGAGTCTAATGGTAGTTAGATCATCGAAATCGGTTTAGTAGATAATAAGATACCTTCAAAAAATGATTGGTTAACTATATAAAATTTCATATAAACAAACCTATTGTTTACATAAGTCAGCCAATCATTTTTTGAAGGTATCTTAGCACCTACTGAGCTGATTTTGATGATCAAACTACTGTTAGACTTGTCTCGATGAGCTCTACAATTTTCATTTAGTAGACATGGCTTATTAACTTAGTAAAAAAAAAGTTTTCTTGGTCGGGCAGCTTTATTCCTAAATTTTAGGGTTTACATATCAAAACATAGTAAGGATCTGTATCATGTTTCACTATAATTACACTACAATTTGTGGCGGATCATCAATTAAAAATAAAAAAAATTACTAAAAATAATTTTTTGCAAACTATTTTTTGGGTTTAAAATGCTTATTTTGGTACATAGAATTTATTAGATTTACTTATATAATTACACTTGAATAAGAATACAACTAATCATATATATACTTTGGTATCTAATTTTAAGTAGTCTCTCTAAAGTTACCTTATATTGCCAAAAATAAGCTACCTCTAAAAATAAGCTATCCTCTATTTTTTTTAAAAATCTTAAAAAATCTGCTAGCAGTTGCTATATATAAATATCTAAATTTTTATATAAATCTCAAAAGTATTATTAAGTAAACTTGTTCAGAGCATTAAAATATACATATAGAAAAATTGGCATTATTTGGATAACTTTTTATTAGTACATTTTTAATTTTTTGAAAATTTAACAATTCAAAAATAAGTTATTACTTGTTTTTTGTATAACTTTTTGGCAAAAAAAGGTAGCTTATTTTTGGCAATATACAGTATATACTAGCTGCCATATCTGCAATCCAACTGCAGAAAATTGCCTATTTAAACTTTCTAATCTTTCTTTTTTAACCAAATCTCAACTACTTTACTAGTTTATTAATATACTTCTAAAGTCAATTTAATTTTCTAAATCTTGTTTTTTCTTGGTCCTTAGAATTCTTCAATGTACCAGAAGGTACAATTTGGCTTATTTTTACTAAAAAACTTGGTAAAGTATATCTATCTATACAGGTATTTACCTTTATTTTAGTAACTTGTACTACTATTATCTACTTTTGCCTTTGTAAAATTGACTCTAACCCTAGCACCTACTTCAATCTTTCTTTTAGTTCTTAGACTAAAATATTTCAAACTTCTAAATTTAGTTAACTCAAATAGATCAAATACATTGGCATTAGATACCATTCTGGTTTTTTTTCTTTAGTATCTACTTCTATAGAATAGGCTCTTTTTTTCTATTATAGTGCATACAATCTAGTCCCAACCAATAAAAATTTTTAGCAGCCAAATTCAGACTTAATTTTTTAAATATATAAAGATACTAATTTGAAAATTTAGCTAATATTTATATATAAAGTGGCCAAATTTAAATTTTTTAATATATATATAAAAGTGGCCAAATTTAAATTTTTAATATAACAAATATATATAAAGTGGCCAAATTTGAATTTTTAATATATATATAAAGTGGCCAAATTTAAGTTTTTAATATATATAAAAATAAATTTATTGCTTAAAAAGACCAAATTTGCTTTTTTTTTTTAATATATATAAAAGGTGGCCAAATTTTATATTTAATAACCTGCTATAAATAGATTTAATAAAAAATTTAAGAATATAGAAATATTAGCTTGTTTTGATTTAATATTTTAAAATAGTATTAGTATTTTTTGTTTGCTAAATTTTTTGAAAAAGGATAGCAATTTGAATTTTATTAATTTTATTGTCAGAACTAGGTTGTATAACTGTATATCTAGTAGAAAATTTGGTAAACTTTTCTATTAAAGGTTTTTGTTATTTAGGTTTCCAGTTTTGGTAGTACTATTAAAAATCTTACTACCTTTTTACCCAGGACTTGCTAAAAAAATAGGTTTTATTTCTTTGTTTCTTGAATTTATCTTATACAACTACATCTAAAAGTTTTTATTCTAAATAGTAAAACCAAATTTACAAATAGTACATTACTAGAATACATATCAATTTTTTAAAGCATTGCTAGTAGGATTTGAATCCTAGATCACTATTTGGAAGTAATAACTTAACAACTTTTCTAAGTTACTACCTCTCCAATTATATTTGTATTACTATAAATATTTTATAATTTTTAATAAATTACAAAATATTTATAGCAATACAATTTATACTAATTTAAGCAATGTTTGAAATTAGTATTCTTAGAGTTTTCATAAGAATATTATTGTAAATTTGTAAACAGTATCCCTTAATTTGTAATACAAACAAATTTGTCTATATAAATTTTAAATTTTTAAATTTTTTAAATAAAACTTTAAAAAATATTGCAACCAGTAATTTGCCCTCCTAGATTTAACTATCTTATAATTTGCCAATCAGGTTACAGGATCTTGTATAACAAAATAAAATTTTTTAAAAAAATTTAGAAAAAATTTAAAAAATTATCAATATTGCAAAAGTTTATTACAAAAACTAGTTTTGGGCTATTAAATAAAAGTTTTTAGTACCTAATTTTGCATATAAATCTACTTTTTAACTTAATACAACCTGTATTCTAATACTAGTTTTAAAAAAAAGAGTGATTAAATTTTATAATTTTAATCAGGTATTAAAATTAGTTAAATTCAACTTTAAATATTAATTTTAGCTATATACTTTCTAAGTAAAAAATATAATATTTTCTGTTTTATTTTCTAAAAATTTTTTAAAAATATTAAAAAAAACTTTGGTGTAATAAAAGTTTAAAGTTTTTGTTTTAGAACTTTTACTAAAAAATATTTTCTTTAGATTTTCTCAAATTCTATATGTTTTTATTTAAATAAAATTTATTTTTAATACAAGTCTTAATTTTTACAAGTAATAAATCATTTAAAGTGCAATAATAAAAGTTGTTATTCTTTATATAAATTACAATATTGTATTAGAAATCATATTTTTAAAACCAATATTTGAAGAATTTGCCAAGATATTGTAAATTATTTTTTTAGTTAAAAAATTTCTTTAAAATTTAAAATTTTTAGCTTATAAGCAATATATACTTTTTGTCTTATAATATAAATTTAATAATACAAAAATATAATCTTTGTTTTTATACAAATTTTATTTAAATGGTTTAAATAATTAAAAAAATAGATCAGAGATATATTTATAGTAATTATGCAAGCAAATTTGTTTGCAAACCCTTACAAATTAAAGAATAAAATTTTTACTATTTACTATTAAAATTTTTTTGAAAACAATAAAATATTAAGGCAAAAAAACCATGGCAACCTATTGCTATAGCAATTTATATAATCAGCCAATCATTTTTAAGATTAGTAATTATATATAAACAATAATTATTTTTTAATTTTTATTTTTTTTTTTTTTTTTTTTGATCTTGCCTTTTTTTTATTTTTTTTTATTTTTTATTTAACTAGCTTTTTTTTCTTTTTGTTAAGTTATAATTTGTCTTTGGAGACTCTTTAGAGTTATCGTTAAAACCATTACTAGAACTATCATTGGAGGAGTCATCATTAAAGCTATTGTCAAAACTTTGAATTAGAACTCTAACTATTGTGAAATTATATTTGGGTCATAAATTTTTGCTATTTAGGCATCTTAGTCAGGGTGATGACATTTATTAGATAATATTTTAGGATGTGGGGGCAAGAAAAATCTTACCTTAGTAAAATTTAATTGGTTAAAATTCTATTTATAGATTTTACCTAGGGGTGGAAAGTAAGACCTATAGTAAATGGATATTAGATAATAAATGTCAGCGCCCTTAGTGTTCCGCATGATTCAGTCTGAGCAGGTATTTTTAAAGATCTTGACCCAGTCTGAACATTAGTTCGGATCTAAAGTTAAAGCCCAAACTTATATCACTTAGATCTGAATTCAGTCTGAATTTGTGAAATTTATAGATGCTATAGTTGATTAAGCCCTATGTCCTCGCTAAAAAAAACACGATTATAGCTGTTTTTATAAATTTTGGATATAAAATAAACTTTCATAGTAACATATTACATGAATAGGTGATAGGCATTACATAAAATTAAAAAGTTATATAATTAATTTGTCAACATATTTTATATCGCTCATCCTAAAGTGAAATTCAGCTTATTCACAATTAGTATTACACATTATTCTGGTTATATCGACATTTTTGGTTCATTAGTAAAAAAATTCAAAATGTTGATACAGTGAGTTATACCGACATTTTATATTAAATTTTTGAAAAAAAATGTCGGTATAGAAAGATTTTACTATGTTGTCATTATATCTAGATGTCAGTATAACCAGAGTTACATGTATTCTAATAAGACCAGACTGGGTATAATGTTGTTGGTTGAAATACTTAATTTAGTCAACTATTTAGGCAATTAGTGTCTAAATATATTTTGACATAGCATTATTTTTTTCGAAATGTCAAAAGTCCAAATTTGTCTAAATGTCTAAATAGTTGACTAAATAAATACTATGTGACTAAATGTCTAAATAGTTGACTAAATATAATACTATATAACTAAATGTAAAATTCTATTTAATTATAGCGCTTTGCAAAAAGTGTGACCCTGTGATTTACATGGTGATGATGACAGAAAATTTTAATTCCCTATTGATCATTATTTTCATCAAAAATGTCTATATTTTATCCGAAATCATTAAAATTCTTCAAGAATTGAAAATAAGCTCTGGTATAGCTTTAAAACAACCAAAAAACTTTGTACATTGCTTTATATTATTTGTAAAACCTAAAAACTTATAGTATTAAATAATAAAAAATAGAATCTAATCAGGCACTCAATACAAGAGATAACTATAAAAATTTAGAATTCGATCATCAATTCTAAACCGATTTTGAGGTTTCGATCATTGATTTTGATTTTTAGAATCGATTCCATCCCTACTTCATGATATTTACATACAGTTCTGCAGCTGCAATAGCAGTGCAGGAGCCTGAAACAGATGCTGCAGGATGACGCCCCGATTCTCTTTAGCTATATGGGCGTATATTAGACATCTTTCTTATACTTGTGTTTTCATGTAGTTTAGGACCTTGGGGTTTAGAAAATTTTAGAACTGAGAGGTCAGTAGTTTATACATGGGTTGATTGGTATAGGTTCAAATAATTAGTCCTAGACTAGAGGTATTGATATTAAAGTATGAACGCTAGAGCTTGTTTGGATAGCAAACCTATTACTATATGTTTTTCATATTATTTCTTAATTTAGACATTTCGACATTATTTAGACATTTCAACATTATTTAGACATTTCGGCATAATTTAGGATTTTGATAATATTTCGACATTACGGCAGCCTAAATATCAAATATCGAAATATTTCTACAAGCATAAAACAATTTCAGCTAACAACATTAACTGGGTATCACCCAAGTGGATCTTTGTATGGGTCCGAACCAGGACCCCAAAATATACATAGATAGGTTAGGTTAATTATAGGGTTACTAAAAAAGGAAAGATCTATAAAAAAACTTCAAAAATAAGCAAAAATTACTATAAATAGAAAAAATCTGTATAAAAAACTTTAAAAATAAGCAAACTCATACCTAACCTATCTATGTATATTTCGGGTCCTTCTGAACCCATATCGATTTTGATAAATCAAGGGTCTAAATTTGGTCTGTTCAATGGACCAGACCAGACCCAGGCCGACCTGGATCTTTTGCAGAATACTAATCTTAGTAGGTTGTAATTTATTCTTATATACTTTTCATATTTTGATATTTAGGAGTTTTTTATAGTTCACTAATTTTTTGTTATTTTGTTTTTGTTATTTTGTTTTTGTTTTTTGTTTTTGTTTTTTTTTTTTTTTTTTTTTTTTTTTTTTNTTTTTTTTTTTAATGTTAAAGTGAGATCATGCCTCTGGACTTTATTAGATGTATATTGATCATTACATATTACTGCTTACAATCTTTGTACTATCTACTTAAGTACCGAGACTTGGACTATTTATCTACAACCTAAACCTACCAGAGCCTGCCATATTCCTATTTATATAGCCAGCCTGGTTTTGTACATCCCTTCCCAGCTGCTGATTAGTATTCACATGTCTGCCACTTTACCCACATTTCCTAGTATTGTCATTTCCAATTTGGTGTATGTGATTCCAGGTAGGCGCTTTGTGCTTCCAAATTGGTACACCCAAGATTCTCTACAAGCGTGCTTTTTGGGAGTTCGTATTTCAAGCCATGCAGCTGCCTCTACCACATTGGGTAAGTATCTCAAGCCTGCATGCTGCTGCAACTAGCCAATTTTCCTGCAACTTCGGGACCCAGGATTTAGTGTTCTGAATTCAGAAATATGCGAACGACTGTACTCCCCACTATGGTGATAAGGTATCCAGGCATGTTTCGCCACGCCCGGCTGACCCGGCCAAGGCTTCCAGTACCAAGCATAGTTGAATGGCATCATGAGGCGGCCGGCTGACCTGGCTTTCACACCACTACATGCACTTGTACTAGCTATACCCGTATTGGTGGTCCCAAATCCTCTTAACGTCCTAAGACTCCCATATGGGTGCGCCCAGAGCTCTGTTGGGTCTTGACACGTACACGCCTCCATGCTTCCACTTCTCATTGGCCAGTAAGTTCCGTCTGCCCTTGCAGGTTCATTCTGATCTCCAGTATTCACATCCAACCCTTCTTCTAACCTTTACCGATCCCTCCCAAACTACCAAACCAGTTAGCCCGGAATGATTGGTCGGCCCAGCTTTATGCGCCTAATGGACTCCCTTTCCTTGGTACCTAATTCCGTAACATAGGTCCTTTTCTTCCGGTACGACTCCAGCGGCCAGGTTGGTGTCCCCTCTTGCCATAGGGCTTTTTCCGTCCGGTTCTTTGGTCTTCAGTCGAAATTTCAGTCTTCTGTAGTACCGTTGGAAGATCTTCCTTACCTCCTTACTCGGACTTGCCAAATAGGTTTCAATTGTTCCAGTCCCTTGGATTTGTCTGTGTAACTTACACAACTACGTCGATGCTCCCATTCAAGATGGTGGTACCAAGGTTACAGGTAATATACCCGACCAATCAATGAACAAATGTTACTATAACACAGGCCTATTTTTCAATTCATCTCTAGTGGGACTTGAACTCTAGACCTGTCGCTTGGAGGTGACAACCAGACAGCTTCTCTATGTCACCACACCCTACTTATTTTCTTTTTGTTTAAGTTCCTTGTTACAATTCTTTGTAGTTTTTTGTGTGCTTTTAGTAAGTTTGTAGTTCTTTTAGTTGTTCTTTGGTGTAGGTTCATCATAATTGTTTATTGTTTTTTAGTGATTCTTTCTGCAAGTTTATTAGTTTTTTAGTTGTACTTCAAAATTGAATTCTTGTAGTTTTCAAATTGAATATTAATAATCAAATTTGCTGATACTAGTACTTCTTCAAGGAACTAGAGATAGTTTACAAAGGTTAAGGCACTACTGAAATTCTGGTAATTATAATTCTATTAGTTGAAATAAGCTGAATAAAGAAGCTATATGAAATTCTTTACCTTTTTTTTTTTTTTTTAAATAATAAAAATTTAAGATCAAAATTTTTTAACAATTTGTATTTTTTTTTTAATAATAAAAATTTAAATTCAAAATTTTTATATTTTTTACTGTTTTATCTATTTTTTCTAGTTTTTTTATAAAGTTATTCGAAATTCTTTTTTAATAAGTTTAAAATTTTTTACTATCTTGTTTATTTTTTTTTTAATAAGTTAGTTTGAATTAGTTGAAATTCTTTGTTTGTATATTTTTTTAATTCAAAATTCTTTACTTGTATTTTTTTTTAATAGTTTATAATTCTTTGCCAGTTTGTATTTTTTTTAATTATAAGTTTATAGTAAATTGATTAATTTAAATGATTTAATTAACTAATAAAAATTGATTACATTAATTATATACTTAATTGGAATTAATTGAGCATATGATTCATGTAATTAATTTTTATTGGTTGATTACAGGGTCATCATGATAATAGGTCACTATAAACTAACACCCAAATATTAATATTGTTTTTATAATGGCTATTGTTTTTATATGCATATTATAATTAGCTATATAATTTTATAGCAAACTAGAAACTAATAAATTCTTATTTAATTTTTAATTGAGATTAATCTTAACTACAATAGTAAATATTATATGTAAAGAAAAGAATTAGATAAAGTAATAAAAAATAAAAAAATCTATTACTATATTGTATAAATCCTCAAAAAATTTGCAAAATAAAAAATTTTAATTGTTAAAAGAACTTTTCTAAACAAATTAATTTTGTTAAGTTAGCTTTATAATTAAATTAACTTATAAAGCAAATATTTATATTAAAATAATTTTTAATATATCTGTTTAATTCTGTATTAAAATATAAAGTTGCTATTTTCATCTCCTACTTTTGCTAATAATACCCCATAGCCCAGCCTCTAATCCTTCTAACCTAGTTATATATAATATAGTACAAACAGAGATCATATAACTTTCAGATTTTAGTATTTTGACCAATAGTTAAATTATGCAAAATTTAGATCACATGATCTGTATAATAATAATAGTCAATTAAACTTTGAATATGAATTAGGTTCAAAAACTTAAGCCACCCATAATTGACAATAGTTACTACATAGTAAAGTTTAAATTTTACTATATAAATTGATTATTATAACTTAAGTAAACTTATTCAAGAGATCAAAATACACATATAGTAAAATTTTAAGCAAGATTAAAAAACATTTATTATTTGACATTTAATTTTTATATTTGATAAAAAAAGTAAAATTTTTTAAAAGAATATTACTAACTGTAACCAGTGGTGACCATCCCCCACCCTTTTGTATAACCAAAAAAATTTTAATAACTAATTATTCATTATGCAATTAATCGCATCATAATACTGTATACTTTTTTACATCATTTTTATATAATACGACTATAATATACATTTATTAAAAATTTCAAGGAAAGAGGTGTGGCAACATAGTGTAGTTGGAGTATTGTCACCCCCCAAAAAGTTGTAACAAAAGATACAGAGTTCGAATCCCACTGGAGACGATTTCGAAAAATTTATCTGCGTTATAGTAACCTGGACTCTGAACCCGAATTTACAAATCTGTATCTCAGGTTGTATTGGGAGCTCTAGAACTGTGTTACAAAACTGGGGCACATAAATCCTGGGAGCGCAGGTGCTGTATTATGCACAGAACTATAGGACAAAGGAAACTATACTTGGCAAGACCCGAGCAAAGAGGTAGCTGACTTCGATGGTACTTAAACAGAAATCAAATGGGGACGGACCAGAAGCGGACTGACTGAAAAGTGGGCTGACCGGAAGCAGACTTACGACAAAAGGGCCTATGGCGGGGCTCTACCAATTAGACCGCCAAAAGTCGCTCCAGAGGAAAAGGACATGCATTATGGAAGTATGTACCAAGGAGAGGGAGACCTTGGGTCTGCCAAGGCAGATCACTCCTTCCATGTCCTCAGCATTGGGAGTAGGAATGTAACTGGGGAAAAGAAAGCGAAGTAGGGGTAAAGAAAGCAACCGGAAAGAAACCAGAAGAGGAACGGGAGAAGTACTAGGGTTGGTGAACTTTGCATAGGCATGTACCGACCTATAGATACTAGTAAGAAGGTAGTGGCTTGAGAAACGGGCTAGATTGTGGCAGCATTAAAAGATGGCTTAAGATACGAACCTGGCGGCGGCATTACTACAGGTACTATTAGTGGACAAGCAAGGTGTAAAAAACTAGGTTAAATATATGAGTGGGACATATAGGATACAGCTTATTTATTTATGGGTAGTCTTATCCTAAACCCAGAGTTTACACTAATAACCTAAACCCCAAAGAGGTCTATGTTAAGACAATTAATTTAATCCTAGACCCATATTTAACCAATCAAATTTAGTCACATGACAAATATAAATTGGGCAGTGACCCCTCGCCATGCCGAC
>QKWP01000391.1:125063-159579 GCA_003550325.1 Gigaspora rosea | reverse complement strand
AAAAAAAAAAAACTTACCAAATCCTGAACAAAAGACACTAAAACCAGCTTGAACGTGAATGCTTGAGGAAATTTTAGGTGCTTATTGACCTAAAAATTACCAATGCGTTTATATTAAAAACAAAAAAAAAAACGAAAGAAAAAAGAAAAAAAAAAGAAAAAAAACGAAATACATAGGCGAAATCCGGGAGCGTACGAGACACAGACAATGCTCACAGTACCGAAAAGAAATCACAACACCGGGACCACACGAACACACTGACAAGCCGAAAAGAAATCCACAACACCAGGACCGCACGAAATACACAGACAAGGTGTGCTATACCGAAAAGAAATCCACAACACCGGGAACACACAAAACACTTATCACTGATAAAGCGCGCAACACAAAAAGAACGAAATTTTAACACAGAAGTTCACCAAAAAAACATAATGGAAAAGACGCAAACTATGCACAAACCTTACAATGCCACAAGCCCTAATGATTAACTTTATACTAACTTCGTTACGGCACCAACGACGGTTCCCACGACGGCTTAAGGCTTTTGAAGTGGCTCCAAAGATGGTTCCAACGATGTCTCTAGCGACGGCTCCAACGACGGCTCCAGCGACGCTCTTAAACGTTAATAAATAGAAAAAAAATAAAAATAAAATTTAAAAAAAAAATAATAATAAAAGCTTATCTGATTGGCCGTTCGGTCATGAGGTCTATAATAAAAAAAAAATTTTAATATAAACCTTTATGAGGTTTATATTATTAATGTAAAACCCAGGTCTAGGTCTAGAATAAAAAAAAAATTTTAATATAAACCTTTATGAGGTTTATATTATTAATGTAAAACCCAGGTCTAGGTTAAGGTTTTTCTTTATTTATTTATTTTACTTATTAAAGTTTTGTATTCAAAAATAAGCTACCTCTTTATTGTGCTTTAAATTACTTAAAATAGTAAATAAGCTACCTACGGTTTTTTTTTGTTAAAAATCGGCAAAAAAAGGTAGCTGCAACATACGGTATATATCGATTTATATCTACTTAAAAATTTTCCCGATGTATATATAGTATCGTTATACAAAAAAAAATCGTACTTGTTATAAAGATCATCTTTGTTATACAAATAAACATCTAACTTTTCAAAAAATTACCAGTTGGTTATACAAATTTAAACATACGACTTATGGAAAAATTATATATAAGTCTATACTAAGCCAGATCTCAGTATTACATATATTCTTCGGGGTCCTTCCCACATTTACTTATTTGCGCGGGTAACACAAACCAAAAAAGGGAATCCGATTTTGTAAATAAACTAAGTGCGCGAGATAAAAATTTAGGGTTAGGGCCTTAACATTAGAGGCTATAGGGTTAGAGTGATACTTGATATAAGTAAAATTTCATTCCCGTCATTTTTAATTAGTGCACCAAGGTCGATTTAAACATTAGCTTTGTGTATTTTCGCTTTTTTCTTCTTTTACGCGTGTTCGAATTCTTTGTCGGGCTGATCCGGAATAGTCAAAATTTGCACTCTCCGATTGGCTATTTCCTCTCCAGGAGCTTGTATTACCCGCGCAAATAAGTGGATGCGTCCTTCCCAGACCATAAAAGCTAAAATTTAAATTTAAAATTTTATATCACAAAATCTTGAATTTGATTGGGCATTAGAAATCTATGTTATCATAATACAATAATGTGCTGTGCTAGTGTAAACACTATACAGAAATGGTATTTTGTTACCCTGAGATATGTAGTACAGTACATATGCACATACATACATACGTTGTGACCAGTGTTGGGTACTGTGTAAGTCCAGTTTCTAAAACTGGGCTAGACTGGACTATTCCACTGGAACTAAGTCCAGTTCCAGTCCAGTCCAATTATCGCGTGATCAATATAACAAATTTTATTAGATATATGTTTAATATAGTTGGTTTTATAAAGAACATTTATATACTATATATGGATGTATAGAATATAACTAATATGTAAATATGTAAATATACAAATTTTTGGCTATATAAAACTACAATTTTTTTGTATTTGTGTGTAGTATTGAGAGTTAAGTCGAATAACCTTTTTAAATAATATTGTTTCTTAGTGAATGCTTTTTGCTTTAATTTGTTAAGTATATTAAATAGTAAGTATAACTTTATTATCTATCAATATAATTTGCATTTAACCGCTAGATAAATAAAATTATAGAAAATATTTATTAATCAAGATATCTAAAACTAATTATTAAAAATTTACTATTTCACAAAATTATTATTAATCTAATAAAATCAAATCTATATATATTGATTTATATAACTTGTAATATCATAAATTTATATTGAATATATAATTTGATTGGTTAATAATCGCGTGAGATCTACATATTTAGTTCCAGTTCCAATTGATCTAGTTCCACTGGACTGGACGGTCCAGTCCAGTAATGGTCCAGTGGAACAGTCCAGTCCAGTGACCAACACTGACCATTACATACTTCGCGGACATGCATGTCCACAAAATCATATGATAGTGTTGAATAATAGTTTGAATAGAAATTCGAATCATACAATTCAACATAGTGCAGTAGTGAATTTTACCAGTGTTTATATTACCTACTTTTTTTCGAGTAATGTTACAATATTTTAAAGTCGACTTAAAGTAGAAACTGATGCTCATTCTCCTGTTCTTTTATACATTTCATCTCGCAATTCATCCAGATACCAATCAACATTTACTTTGACTAAATTTTTTAGCAATAATCATATAGAATCATTAATTACTTTTTGGTAATATACTAGGTAAATGCACAGTATTGTAAGTCCGGAGCCAATATATACAGCAGATTTAGATGGTCTTGTAAATGGATATATTGATAAAGATGCTATATATTATATATATTTAACATCAATACAATCAATACAGCAATATAAGTTGATTACGTATTTTCGTCGATCAGTTGAATGCGATTGGTTGTATATCACATGATGCGGTCGGACGGACATTTGCAGATCAAACCTTACGTAAAAATAGTGTCCTCCGCTTCGCTCCGGACTAATTAACTAACAAATTAATAACTCACCTTCATATCATTGCTATTGAATAATTTACGTCGGCCTTTAGTCCCATTAAAAGGACTTACTATTCCACCTTTTATAAATACGCAATATTCTATTTACTGCTTTTTTGGTTATGAACAATAATTCTGCAATACTTCGCTTGCTATATCCACTATAATAAAGATACACAGCACGCCACTTTAAATCATTACTATACAATGATATATTGATACCGTTAAAGAAAAAAAAATGAAACAAGATAAAAAAAACTATTTAACGAATTTATTTTTTATAATTTACTTTTACTTGGTAAAAAATGTACAATAACAATCGCAATCACAATCACAATCGATTGAGATTGCGAATCGCGATAAATGACAATTTTAAATACCCGATTTAAAATATAAACTAGTCAGTACTTTTTATTACCCATACCCACGTGCTATAAAAATAGTATCTATCTATAATTGTTCACAATTTAGGTCGATTTCAATTGACCTAAGCCATTCTTAAATTTTGTAACGACGTAAATTATTTCTCAGCAGTGAAAATTAAAGTGATAAAAATTAAATTACAGTTATATATATACGTGAATATATATATATATTTTTTAAAAAAAATCACAGTTATATTGAAAAAACTACTCTATAAATTTAAAATAAAAAAAAAATCGCAAATCAATATAAAAAAAAACACAACAGTAAAAAAATTCAAATGATTAAAAAAATTTGATCAATTTTTACATTACCACGTATAACGCACTCACATCATCTTGTACATAATAAATTACTTTTTTGAGCCTGCCACTCCTCTTTTTCTTGCAAAATGTAATGTCAGTTTTCACTTGAATTAACACCTGAATTGACGAGTTCATTAATTTCCAGGGCTAATGAGCTTTTAAAAAACCTATTCATGAATAGTGTCATCAACTACAGTTTGCAAGATAAAACAATACCACATACAAAATCTTTTTAATGCACGTTAAAAATTTATTATCATTAAATAAAAGCATAAGCAAGTAAAAAAAATTCTCACCAGGTTTTTTCTTGACTATTTTGTCTTGACTATTTTTTCGTCTTGACTAGTATGCTTCGTTACTTGGTGCACAGCACAAATTATCTTATAAAAATACGTCCCTAGGTTATTTTCAATGGGCTTAATTGTTGAAGTTTCTTAATTATACTAATATAAATAATAAAATTATGAGTTATCCAATATTTAAAATTTGGCTATGTATTCGCTGGATTTTTAAGTGCAGTTAAACATAAACAATATTTACCTCGTTCCATTAAAGAACATATGAATTAATATAATTAATATGACATATGTAAGTCGCAATATGTTTGTAGTATAATAAAATTTAAATAATTCTGAGTTCTAATTTTTTTTATTAAATTTCATAGTAATAGAGTTAAATAATTTAATTGAATTAAGAATTGACCTAAGTTATTCCTAAATCGTTGAAAAATTAAGAATGGCATAATCAATTTAAAATCAACCTAAATTGCGAAATAACGCAGAACATCTATACTATTCTTTCACTCTTACAAATATTTGCCGCCTCCTGAATTATCATTATTGGTTTCACAACTTTCTCTGTCACGTTTACACTGAGTCAACTGTATATCTAAGCCTTTTAATGTTACCTGAGTTCATATTTAAACGTGAATAGCTACCATCTCGAATGTATCTAACATGTAAACATTATATCTCAAATCGAATGTATTTAACATGATTATTATCGAATATACTTAACATGTGAGCATTATATCTCAAGTCGATGTATTTAACACGTGGGTAACCATATTCAAATGTATTTGACACGTGAGTAATTAAGCTTTCGCACTTAGCAAATATGAGACAATCAAAGTCTACCAATCCAAAATTCATAAATGAAATTCGATCTAAGTCTATTTATATTAAGATCAGGAATTCTTCTACAAGTTTAGTATCCAATTTGGCCACAAAAATTGGTGAAGCTGCGTCCTCCCTCCTATATGACCCATCTTTTTATTTCATAACAACAGTTTATTTTTTTCCAAATGAGTATTGAAATTGCTAGACAACATTGTCGCTCGATTCACTGAAAGTTACAGACATTTTTTCGATAAGACATGTGTTCGACATTGCATGATTTCGACAATCCATTCTTAGAAAAGACGTTTTTCCAACGATCGTTTCCTTGACGTAAAATTGGCCCGATTCAGTATTAGGGTTGGCCAATTAGAGTTAGTGTTGGTTAGAATTAATGTCAGTAAATAATTTTTGGGGAAATGTCTTGTCTAGGAAAAGGACTGTCAAAGACATGTTATGTCGTATATATTTCTTATTAAAAGGATGTGCTGTAGATGTAATAGCATGTCGGCATTACGGCGTCAGAAAAATGAGTTTGTGACATAACCCTAGACAATGTTTTGTCATGTTGATTTTGCTATTATACGTATATTTGGCTTATAAAATAGTTTCTGTAAACAAAGCCACATGTAAGTAAGATAAGATTATTCATTATGTTACAATCTATCCTATTTTAGTAGATAGATAAAATAAAAATTGAAACGGCTTAGAACGGGTCTATCTATGCTAAATACAGAGTTTCACAAAGACTTCTTGTGAAAGTATATATAAGTTGCATGTTCGTAAGGTAGATGGGTAGGTGTTACTTTACTATTATATGGATCAGGTACATTAATAAACAGTACCCAGTGTCGATTACTAGTATAGAACTTTTTTTCCTAATTCGGGGGACCGTTAAAGCCAGGTGCCTTTGTATGTTTTTTATTATTTAATTGAAATCAGGGTAAGGGTTAGTAGAAGTTAGGGTTAGGGATGATTTTATAGGTAAATCGGCTTTCCGACATTTTTTTGTTAATGTTCCGAGACAGGTTTAAACACTCGTTTCTTGCATTTTTGGTCTTTTCTCTCGTCGGGCTGATATGTGACGATCAAAATTTTACAATTTGATTGGCTGTAAGTCACGTGATGGCACCGGCTTTAAGTAGATCTTTTTAAAAAAATATGTTTTGACAATCTCTAATCGGGGACTATTTAAAAAAAAACTCGAATTTACCATTTACAAAAAGCTTGTAGCACTTCTACAAAAGTACGAGCACGAACAAAAAGGAAAAAAATACGAATAAACTGTAAAAAGTGATAATATGAATCTTGCTTACTTTAATATTTATTAATATATAAAAAAGCAAAGTACTATTTAATACTAATCGCAATAATCTAGATTCATAGATTGAAATTTCTATTAAGCTGTAAAAACTCGATTGTTATGGCGATAGTAATGTATGATAGTCTGAACACAAGGCTACTGTGTGAAAAAAAAGACGCTTAAATGTGAAAAATTTTTCAAACAGGTATTATTTAGAAAATACCTTGGATCTATATTACTATCGATTCAATCAAGCAGGTTTATTTTTTAACATAGTTTTTCAAGCAGGTATCATTTAGAAAATATACAACAAAA
This sequence comes from Gigaspora rosea, assembly GCA_003550325.1. NCBI lineage: Eukaryota > Fungi > Glomeromycota > Glomeromycetes > Diversisporales > Gigasporaceae > Gigaspora > Gigaspora rosea. The sequence continues at coordinate 153,066 of QKWP01000391.1, read as the reverse complement.
TTACCTGCGGACTTGTACAACTGATTTTTTAATAATAAACCAAATCCAATAACAAACTCCAAACGTAGTAAGCACTATGTGAAAAAAGCACGCATAAATGTGGGAAAATTTTAAAGCAAAAAATCGTTTTTAGAAAAAATATATATAATTAAACCTGCTTGATAAAAGGCTTGTACATAAAGCAACTATTTTTGGATCAAATCTAATCTAAGGGTATGTATGTAGCATAAAATCTACAAAACAAACAAGTTCGGATACTTGCTGATAAATAATTTTATATATTTTTAATTTAGACATTTCGACATTATTTAGACATTTCAACATGAAATTAGACATTTCGACATTATTTAGACATTTCATATAATCTAGAATTTCGGCATTACTTTAGAATTTCGGCAGACAAAATATCAAATGTCGAATTATTTCTAAAAGCTTAAATCAATTTCGGCTAACAACATTACTTGTGACCTCGTTCACGGCATAGCCACGCTTATGACCTAATACTTACTCAACCAAAACAGCATGTAAATATCAATGTACGTATGTACATACGTAATTTATTTTATAGTAAATCACTGCAATACAGCAATAGTCCGTAAGTTTTGTAACATAATTATTACATTAAATTGGATAGAAACCACAATAGTTAATTCTAATACTGTGTTATCACAATAGCTAACAAGTTTTGTAACAAAATTTTTATGGCAAATTATGGTAAGAATTAAGCCAGTTAATTCCAAAACCAACTAATTCAACTACGCACTGCAATAGCAAGTTTTTTTTTGTAGTATGGTGCATAACTATGAAGAGCATATATTGGTATTGCCCCTTCTATTATCGAGCCACCTTTGCAGTCATTTTGCAATTTTTACCCCTTTTTTTCTATTTTTCTCTTTTTTTTTTTTTGTGTTTGTTCCATTATCCATTTAACTAAGTTGTCGTTCTGACAGGCCACCCCTTGACCAGTGACTGTCATCCTGACAGATCACACTTTCCAGTACCTTAGCTTAATAACTAACAATACTGATCACATATATCATACTTTCATCACTGGTTGGATTACTAATAGTCAAAATTACATTATACTCACAGGTAGCAAATGATTCGAGACAAAAGCTGCCTTGATATTTATGTATCTAGCAGCTATTATAACAGTAAATTATGATAGAAGTATGACTGTTAATTTATTACAATAGCAAGTAAATCTTGTAACAAAATTTTATAAAATTTTAACAATAATAATCATGGCTGTTAGTTCTAATGCAACTAACAATTACATACTGTGTTATTGCAATAGCCTGTATAGTGAATCATGACAGAAATCACGACTGCAAATTCAATAAAAACTGACAACTATATTTCTAATAGAAATCATGACTTTGCTGCGTATACTACAATACCTCATAAGTTTCACAACAAAATTTTTTACAGTAATTTTTGATAGAATTTAAGACTATAATTCCAATACAAACTAACTATATACTGTCTGCCATTAAAATAGTCAGTAAGTTTTTCACCATTTTTTACAGCAAACATGATACAGTACACCCTCCCTAAACTGATATACATGTGTGGCCGGCTTTTGTATCAGGTTTGAGAGGTTATCAGTTTTTAAATACAAATAATCTACTAGTCATATAGCTATAAACAAATATGATTGGCTGAATTTATTTTATATATATATAATTGGTTACACAAAATCTAATTTGAGCCAATCAAATCAATTTATTTTACCTGTCAAATCTGATATCTTATAGATATTTGATTTTTGAGTATCAGTTATCAGGTTTGACTTATGGCACAGACATGGTAGCTCAATTTTTTATCAGTTATTACAGGTTATCAGTTTTGACAGGATCAGTTTTGGGAAGTAATTTCAATACAAAAGCCAATTCAATCTTAACTGCATAATATGCACCACAATTGTTAGTGAGTTGTTAAAAATTTTTTACAGCAAAATTGTTTACAGTAAATCATAGATAGTATTGTAGAATTCACAACTGCAATTCCGTACCTTTATAGCAAATTTCATAGCAGAATTTTCACAATAAATTATGATAGAATTTACGACTATGATTCCAACACAAACTAATTAATCGCATACTGTGTATCACCATAGTAGTTGCGCACTGATGGCATAGATTTACGGTCCAATTTTTCAACAATCGGAAATTCTCCGCTTTTTTATATTCTTTATACACGCAATATAAATAATTCAATAGTTTAACAAACATGTGAATATTTATTTAATTTACAAGAATACATCTACCATATTAAGTAGTTACAAAAAATAAAGGTTGCACTAAGTTGCTATAGAACTACCTACACTAAATTCTATCCTAATGTTTTGATACACGAAAATTAATTATATTATAGCTCACTGCATTTACCCGACGCGTTTTTTCATATAAGCCTCAATTTCATATAAGCCACAAATCAGGTTGTCCTCGCGATAATAACTCTAGCGTGACTATCGTCAACGCGTAGGGCTAGTTAGAGCATCCAATCAGAAACAAGATTTTGTGTGCGAACGCAAAACTCGAATTGAACCATACACTCCGTTCCACTACGTTTTGGTATATGTATTTTCAAAAACTTATAAATTGCTGTGTTTTTCTCTTTTCTTTTGCACATAACATTTTTTCCTGACAAAAAAAAAAAAAAATAAAATAAAAAATCGGTCTCAAAATGTCGAAATTTTATTTAATTTTTATCATCACTTTGGCTTTAATTGCAATTATCGTCAATCCTTCTCTTACTATGCCGTTTGAGAATCTGAATGAACGTGCCGGTATGTTTTTATAATATATATATATAGTATCAGGTTTTACACCTAATTGGACATAATAGCATCAAAATTGAACAGATTTCTGGAGAAATTTGCCGTTCGATTTGATGTCCGAATTAAGTGTTCAAAACTGATTCGTAGGAATTAAATTATTTAACATAAACTAAGTTTTAAATTAAAAACTTATAATAATTTAAATCAAACTTTTCTAATTAATTATATATGAATTAATTTAATATTACGGAAAGGTTGAGTATAAAACTAATTTATAAATGAAAACATTAATTATAACTAAACAAAGCTTTTTCAATTAATTATTTATAAAATTATTAGGAGGTAATTATAAATTAATTTATAAATTGAAAATTGAGGAATACATAATTAAATAGCTTTCTAATCAATTATGCTGTATAAATTAAATCATTAGCTGGTGAGTATAAAATTAATTCATAAATCGAAACTTTTATAATCTATATAATCGAATAAAGTTTTCTAATTAATTATAAATTAAATTATTAGACTGTGAGTATAAAATTCATTTATAAATTGAAACTTTTAATAATTTATAATTAATATAAATTAAATTATTAGTCGGTGAGTATAAAATCCATTTATAAATTGAAAACTTCTAATCATATATATTCAAACAAACTCTTCTAATTAATTGTAAATTATAGAAAGTGAGTATATATTAATTTATAATTAAATAACTTTTTGAGCATAAAATTAATTCATAAATTGAAAGCTTCTAATAATATATGATCAAACAAACATTTCCAAATTCATTATAAATTAAATTATTAGTCGGTGAGTATAAAATCCATTTATAAATTGAAAACTTCTAATAATAAATCAAACAAACTTTTCTAATTAATTGTAAAATTAAATTATTAATTAAATAAAACTTTACGATTAATTTATATATTTTAGGTTGTGAGTATAAAATTATTATTGTATAAATTAATTCATTAATTGAAAATTTCTAATTATTTTAATAATTTATAATTAAATAATGATTCTTATATATTATATAAATTAAATTACTAGCCGGTGAGTATAAAATTAATTAATAAAATGAAAATTTTAATAATTTATACAGTAAATAAACTTTACGATTAATTATATATTTTTAGACTGTGAGTATAAAATTAATTTATAATTGAAATTTTAATAATTTATAATTAAATAAGTTTTTGAGTAAAATTAACTCATAAATTGAAAATTTCTAATTATTTTAATTAATAATTTATAATTAAATAAAATGATTATAATATATTATATTATTAGCCGGTGAGTATAAAATTAATTAATAAAATGAAAATTTTAATAATTTATACAATAATCAAATAAAACTTTACGATTAATTTTATATTTTATAAAATAAACTTAAATTAAAAATTTCTAATAATATACAATCAAACTTTTCTAATTAATTATAAATTAAATTATTAGCAAGCGAGTATATATTCATTTATAAATTGAAAGCTTAATAATTTATACAGTAATTAAATAAAACTTTCCGATTAATTATACATACATTAGGCGGTGAGTATAAATTAATTTATAAACAGAAAACTTTAATAATTTATAATTATTAAATAAGCCACTTCTGTATAATATAATTATATATAAATTAAATTATTAGCAAGTGAGTATATAAATCATTTATAAATTGAAAATTTTAATAATTTATGCAGTAATTAAATAAAAACTTACGATTAATTATACATATATTAGCCGGTGAGTATAAATTAATTTATAAACCGAAAACTTTAATAATTTATAATTAAATAAGCCTTTTCTATATAATATAATTACATACAAATTAAAATTATTAGGAAGTAAGTATATAATTAATTTATAAATTGAAAACTTTAATAATTTATAATTAAATAACTTTTTAGCATTAAATTTAATTCATAAATTGAAATTTTCTAATATTATATAATCAAACGAACTTTTCTAATAAATTATAAATTAAATTATTAGCCGGTGAGTATAAAATTTTATTTATAAATTAAAAATTTTAATAATTTATACCGATTAATTATATATTTTAATAATTTATAATTAAATAAAATGATTCTAATAAATTATTTAAATTAAATTATTAGCCCGTGAGTATAATTAATTTATAAATTGAAATTTTAATAATTTATAATTAAATAAAATGATTCTAATAAATTATATAAATTAAATTATTAGCCAGTGAGTATAAAATTAATTTATAAACTAAAACTTTAATTAAATAAAACTTTTCTATAAAACTTAATATAATTATATATAAAATAAAATTATTAGTAGGTAATTATAAAATTAATTTATAAGTTGAAATTTTAATAATTTATAATTAAATAACTTTTTGAGTATAAAATTAATTCGTAAATTGAAAATTTTTAATAATATATAATCAAACCAACTTTTCTAATTAATTATAAATTAAATTATTAGCCAGTGAGTATATAATACATTTAAATTGAAAATTTTAACTATTTGCACAGTAATTAAATCCGATTAATTATATATGTATATTAGGCCGTGAGTATATAATACACTTATAGAAAATTTTAATTATTTGCACAATAATTAATAAAAACTTTTCCGATTAATTATACATATATTGTCCGGTGAGTATAAAATTAATTTATAAATTGAAAACTTTAATAATTTATAATTAAATAAACCTTTCTATATAACTGATAATATAATTAAAATTATTAGAAGGTAATTATATAATTAATTTAATTTAAATTTTTAATAAATTATAATTAAATAAAATTTTTCTAATTATTAGTCGGTAAGTATTAAATTATTTTGCAAATCGGATTAATCTATAATAATCTATAATTAAATAAACCTTTCTATATAACATAATTAAAATTATTAGAAGGTAATTGTATAATTAATTTAATTTAAATTTTTAATAATTTATAATTAAATAAAATTTTTCTAATTATTAGTCGGTAAGTATTAAATTATTTTACCAATCGGATTAATCTATAATTATATAAATTTTTTTTAACTATATAAATTAAATTATTAGAAAGTAAGTATAAAATTACTTTACAATTGGATTATTCTACAATTAAATAAAATTTTCTAATTGACTATATATAAATTAAATTATTAGTTTTAAGTATAAAGTTATTTTACAAATTGAAAAATCTATAATTATGATAAATAAAACTTCTTAACTAATTATATATAAATTAAATTATTAGTTTGTAAGTATTAAATTATTTTACAAATTGGATTAATCTATAATTAAATAAAATTTTTCTAATTAAATAATTATATATAAATTAAATTATTAGAAAGTAAGTATAAAATTAATATATATATTAAAATAATAATCTATAATTAAATAAAATCTTTCTAATTAACTGTATATGAATTTATAGGAAAACAATCTTAAATATTGCAACTTTGTTTATACAATAACGAATAACATAATAATAATTTAAGTATGTTTTTTATAATTTATCTACAGTATTTATTTTGTTAATTCTGTATTCTAAAAATTTTTAATAATAGAAATATGTAAGTTACTTTTAATAAAAGCAATATGTAATATTATACATGTTAATTTTTTTAAATGATCAAAAATTTAAATTAGATGCATAAATTAAAAAATTTTATTTACAATTTGTATGTTATATTACACATATTAGCATATTTTTAAATTTTAACTCTAGACAATACAAATAAACCAATTTAGTCTCTAGACAAATTTTGGATCTGTCACTTGAAGTTTTTTTTTTGTTGTATATCTTAATTTTTTACATGAATAATAAATAAAAAATCTAGTGTACAATGTAAGACATACATTACTAAATGCATCCTTTAGATTTCTAATTTAACTAGCAATTTTAAGACCTTAGAAAAATTTTTAGAAACCTATTAATGCTTTCGCTATCAGCATTTTGAAATATTATCAAGTATTTGTTTTTGTATTTTGAATAGCTAAGTAGTTTATATATTTCAGGCTTACTACATGGTTGTCAAACTTTATAAATTTATAGAAATTAATGAAAATAATTGTCACGGATGATCATGAAATTGGATGATGGTGAAATTTGAATCTATTTTATGTACGATTTTTAAAAATTTTTAGGGCCTTTTCTGTTAAATTTTTTTTTGTGGTTGAATTAGGATTTAGGGTTAGGGTTATTAATAAAAGAGTATAGGTGGATTTTGGTAGGGTTTATATTTTCAAATTGAGACCCCAAATTTCACCATCATCCGATTTCACGATCATCCGCGACAATAATTTTTAGCCAGATTGTAGAAAATATAGACCAAATTTTATTTCGCCAACTTTTTTATTATCTATTTTAATAATAATTTCGCATAAATTAGTTCTATTTGTAGTAAAAATATAACTTATTTTAAATATTGTATTTTAATAATGTTCTTTATTCCATGGGTACTATGTAACAACCCGTACTTTTTCTCCTAGCTTATTCTCATCGGTCTATATGAAAATCACATGATTTGCATATAGACCGTTGAGAGTATTTTTTTAAGTTATAGTATGTTGTCAAAATGATTTAAGCTCTGGTTTTAGAGTTACATCGGTGAATGTTATTTAGTGAATACAGTGTATTTCATAGATTAATAGTAAAATCTCGTGACCGAAGGCACATGGTCACTATTAATCAATGATACCCATTAAATAATAGGATTATTCCATGGGTACGACGTAACAACCCGTGCAACCTCTTTAATACTGGTAAGTTAAGGAATTTCATAACGTAATTATAAGTATTTAAATAAAATTTTTTTATAATTTATTCATTTTAATGCTCTTCCGTCGTTATTCTTTAATTACAAAAAGCATTTTTGATCTATTACTTCGTACCGAGCTAAGAATTTTAGGAACTTACGCTTAATCAGACTATCGTACCAACCAAGGATCCTAAACCTTTCACTTAAAATAGCAAGAGAATTTTAAAGCCTTTCTAAATAGTACTAGTAATTTTTAAAATTTCGCTCTAAATAATATGTAAGCCAAAAGCTTTTTAACTTTTACTTTAAATAACAGCTAAGCTTTTGCCTAAAGAGTACTATCGTGCCCGCCAAAAGAATTTTAAAACCTTCTGTCCTAGAAAATACTATTGTAGCAGCCAACAGGATTTTAAAACCCATTGTCCTTAGTGGTATTATAGCATCACTCACGAGAATTTTAGTTAGTTTAGCGAAAAGTATTCGTGTCAGCATAAAACCGTTTTCAAATTATGCAAATGAATTTTCAAAATCTTTCGCTTGTCACAATATTAAAACAAAATAAATAAATAAAATAAAAAAAGCACTTTTGTAAAGTCAAGAGAATTTTAAATCCCTTTGCCCTCAAATAATACGCACAATTATTTTAACCGAAATAATTTAAAAACCTTTCGTACTAATGTACTATCACATCAACCGAGAGAATTGAAAATCTTTTTGTCTTAAGGCGAGACCAATTTAATTCGGTGGTTTACGTTACATTCCTTTCTCAAAAGAGGGGGGCGGGGGGGGGGGGGGGGAGAGTGGAATATATATATACTAAACTTTAAAATTTTTTTCTCGATCGGAAATTATCGGGCTCCCTCGCTCGTCTTTTACGTTCGTTCAATTTCTCTTCGGAAAGTTTCGGAACCTTGCAATTTCTAATCTTAATTCCACCCGGCATTAAGTTCTCCTACTAAAATTACCAAAATTATGTTATGCATGTATTTCAAAAATATTTACTAATAGAAAGGGGTAATGTAACATATAACTATCGAATCGAATTGGTCTCGTCTAACTAAAATATGGATAACATTAGTACATCTAAGGTATCGCCTGACTAAAATTTCGGCTTAATGCATGCATGAGGATGGGGCTTAATTTTAGTCAGGCGCTACTTTAGATAGGGGCTCTTGGATGCAACAGTACCCGATCTCATTAATCCCGCCCAACACTCTGATTCCGTGATAACCCTGATCGATCGCATGATCACGTGAGTCATTCAAAATTATATTTTCGTTTCACCTTTGCTGTTTTCAAATCATTATAAATCTCGTCATTATTTGTACTCATTCTACTAAGTGCAAGGGCTCTTCAGAAACTACGCGACACATAGTAAGGTTTGTAACCGTAACTCGTGATAGAAACTATAAGAATTCCAACGTAAACTACGTAATTCAACCCTAACCATAAATTGTGATTATTAGAATTGCAAGCACTTTGTATGAGAATTTTTACAATAATTCATGATAGGAATCAAGATAATTTCGATGCAAACTCAACCTTAAAACGCATTATGTGTCGAGTAGGTTTGTAGCAAAATTTTTTTATAGAAACTATGATAAAATCATGATAATTCCAACACAATACATTCTTTTCATTGTTACCGAAATGGCATGCAAGCCGTGTATTTATATATTCGATAAAACTTTGCTAAAACATTTAAGTACAGTACCTCCATCAATGGATCCAATAAAAGAATTTGATTGGTTTATCTGATCAAATGACCAATCAAATTCTTTGTCGAATTTATTAAGTGATTTCTATAAGTAAGAGGGGGGGAGGATAAAAAGAGGGGGGAGGGGGTAACGTAAACCACCGAATTAAATTGGTCTGGCCTAAATAGTAATATTGTGCCTAGTGATGTGCCATTTATATGATGTCCAAATTTTTTTAGCGTACAGTACGTACAGTATGTACAGTACATATAGTACTTATATAGTAAAATTGCTCTAGTGGTTATATTCTAAAATTTTTTTTATATTAGTCTATATTACAATTAATATAATATTTAATTCTATTTTAATAGATAAATATTTAGGTCGTTCGAAGTTAATTATCTGGTTAACATTACTTTCCAGGACTCCCAGAAGAGAGGCAAATGAAACGAACATATAAAATGAACAGACGAATCAATATGTTAAAAAGCCACATCTTAACTTGATCTGCTTCCGGTTGCCGGCAGCATACGAAAAACAAAATTACAACACAAGAAGCAAGGTCTCCAAACAAAAACGACATACAAGAAAGGGCACTCGCCCTAAAACCTGGAAGGAGGAAGAGAGATAGGCCTCAGGCAGAAAAAGATATCTTGAACTTGGGATTAGTAGAAGAGGCAGGACTAAAAAAAAACTTAGGATGGATCTAGATAGTGTAGATCGAGTCGCAGTCTCAGGGGACGTAGAAGCAAATAACGCCGGTGAAACGGGCCCTGTCAACAACAACACACAAAGGGGTGACGGACGTGAGTCAGCTAGTAGTGATATTGAACCTAGAAATAACAGCCTTCAAGGCGAAGGAAAGTTGGAAGCTAACGAAGGTAGCTTTGAGTCTATGGAAAATTCAGTGGGGATTATCCCTGAAGGTGCTAGAACAATTACGCCATCAATGTCACATGACGCATTATCATGTGAGGAAAGATCGCAAGTACAAATTATGCATGAATTAACCCAAAACGTTGAAACAGACAACAATAGGCCTAATCAAAGCAATCATAGTAAGGAAACACCAGTAAGAGAGAGTTCAACAGAAACTACACATAAGTGGTCAGGCCTATTTACAGGCACAAAATTAAGAAGAGGGCGTGCTACCTTCTCTAATCAAACTTAGAATGGGCCGTTTAAAACTAAAAATGAAAATGCAGTAATTTTTGACATTAGAGCATTGAATAATTTCTCAACTAATTAAATCGTAATTGCACTTTTAACAAAATTGGGGACGATATGTTGGCAGCAAAACCACATTTTAATAGAGGAAAAAGAACGCATATAGAATTATTTTTCGAAAATGGTGAGAAACAACAGTATTATGCCAAGGAAGGGGTAATTTTGTTTAGACAAACCCTTCTAGGGTACATTCCAACTAACCTGAGGTGCACGTATCTGGCAGTCAAACTAAGGAACGTCCCGCTTGGTAAGAAGGAATTTATATCAGAAAAAATTAAAGAAGCTTTTGAAAGTTTTGGATCGATAAAGTCTATAAGGCCGTTAGTATATGAAGACACTCCGGTTTGTTCAAATCAGTGGGTAATTATTTATGATACAATGGAGGACACAGGGCTCGAAGAAAGGATTCCTAGGCATATGGGGGTCTGGGATCAAAAAGTTACGACCGAATGGCGTTCAGCACCAAAAATCTGTTTCTACTGCGACCAGGAAGGTCATATAAAAAAGGATTGTCCGCAATTCAAGGAAGCTAATGCCACTAGAAATTATTACAAGATACTTAAAGAAGTAAAATTCAAGGAACCAGTAAAGATCGTTGAACAAGTGTTTAGTGAAAATAACCTGTATATTGATGAAGTTGATAAAGATAGCAGGAATGAAACTACAAAAGAGAATAGAGATAATAACATGGAGAACGAATGTCTGTCTCAACCTGAGGAGAGTAACCTTGAGGATTTAATCGAAGCAGAGAAGAACATAGATGAAAATAGACTAAGTGAAGTAAGTAGTATGAAAGAAGACCAATTTGATGAATTGATGCAAGAGGCTGAGTCAGTAGAAGAAAACGACTCAAATACCAGACAAGTTATTACTGAAGATAGTAACCAGAATATGGATAAGGACGGCTTTATAACCATAACGCATAAAAAAAAAGTTAAAAACCAAGAATATAAAAACAGATGCAGCTTAGAAAAGGTTAGCACATTATAAGAAGGCCAGAATACGTAGGATTTAAAGCACCACCCTCCATAAAAATATATAAATATAATGACAAAAAATAAATAAATTATAGCAACACTTAATGTCAAAGGATTGAATAGCAGATATAAGCAAAAAGAAACACTTACCTTACTTAAAACATACAAGATCGATTTAATTTTTTTACAAGAGACAAATTTAGAAAAAAAAGAAACAAGTGATTTTTTACAAAACCAATGGAGCTATGATTCATGCTGGACCTCAAAAACGGCAATTCTGGCTGGAAATAAGGAGATAAAATTAGTGCAAGTTAAGAATAATTTTAATGGAAGGGTGCTTAATGCTTCAGTCACCTATGGGCATAGAATATACAATATCACGAATGTATATGCACCTCCCAACCCTGAGGAAAGAAGTAGGTTCTTCGACGACTGGTCCCAAGAAATAAAAGAAGATAGAATCAACATTGTCGCAGGAGACTTTAATGTAAATATCGATCCAAGTGTTAACAGGGTTAGTCAAGCTATCTTGCATAATGACTCCATAGCCAAGAAACTTAAGGATCTTGCAAGAAAGTTAATAGATACAGCTATTGTTGCTACTCAAAGGCCGTTTCTTACATTTTTTCAGAAGACAAGAGGAAATCGGTCAATGGCAACAAGACTCTATTACATTTTTATAGATGCCCAGTATATACAAAATTGTAAATCAACTTATACTAGGTTCGGAAATTCGGATCACCTCTTGGTTCAGAGTGAGATAAATTTTGCCAGGAATTCAGCAAGAGCAGCTTACTGGAAGCTAGATGTGAAATGCCTAGAGAATGAATACATACGGAACAAGGTTTATAAGGTAATATCAGAAGTATCAACGAGTAGGGACTGGGATCGAACGAAAGGTCAAATTCAAACTATTGTTAGAGAAAGCCCACCACCAAAAGCCCCAGAATGCCGCATTAACAAATTAAACAAGAAAATTGCCGACATAGAATTCAGGCTGGCCAGTGAAGGAAATGACCAGGATCTAATAATCATAAGGGACAATTACAAAAATAAATTGCAAGAGGAGTTGACAAACCTTGCTAATAAATGGCAAATAAGATAGGCATCACATTGGATCGAAGAGGGTGAAAGATCGACTAAATACTTTTTTGCAAGATATAAGCAGCGACATGCTGACTCCGTGACTAATAAAATCAGAATTCCAGAGGCGCCAGGAACAACAGATCCTAAAGAGATTTTGCATTATATAAAAGAACACTATGAGGAAGTTTATAAATCAGAGCCAGTGGAATGGAACGCTTTTAAAGAGTTTACAAATGAGGTTATAAAAGTTTCGATAGAAGATAACCATAACCTTGTATAAAAGATTTCGGAACAGGAAATTAGAGACATTATTGCGGCACTTCCTAGAAATAAGGCCCCAGGAACAGATGGACTCCCATACGAGTTTTACAAAGAAATGGGAGAAGAGTGCAATAAAGTTCTTACAAGAGTTTTTAACAAAGTACTTACCTCAGGCACACTTCCTAAATCATGGTGCAAAAATATCAACACGCTAATTCCGAAAAAGTCAGAGGCTCTAGAGGACGTTAGTAACTGGCGGCCAATTTCCTTGACTAACTGTGATGCCAAAATCTTTATAAAGATTTTGGCTAATAGACTAAATGAGATTTGCACAAAAATAATCGGTACATATCAACAAGGATTTATTAAAGGTCGGTTGATCATGGATGCCGTTTTGGACATTACTACTACGATTCAAAATCAGAATAATCAAAGCCTGTCATACTGGATTTTGTTGGTAGACCAGAAAAAGGCATTTGACTGTGTAAATCACGAGTACATGCAAAAAGTTTTAGAAATAATGGAGTTTGATCGAAGATTTGTTACTATAATTTCCATGTTATTCAAGGAACAAAGGGCATTTATTACAAATGCTGGTATGTTGTCAGAACCCTTCAGAATTGAGAAAGGGGTACGACAAGGGGACCCAATCTCACCGTTACTGTATGTAATAGCATTTGAGCCCTTTCTAGAGGTTGGAACCGGTTTTAATAATTCAGGTTTATCACGTGAATTTTGTGATATTTTAGAATTTAATCCAATTAAATTTTAATAAATTCTAAAATATCACAAAATTCACGTGATAAACCCGAATTATTAAAACCGGTTCCAACCTCTAGCCCTTTCTTAGAACATTAAATAAAAATCTAATAGGAATCCCAGTACAAGGTTTAAGATTTAAAACAGCCGTATACGTGGACGATCTCACAATAGGATTAGCTTCAGCTGTAGAATGGACCAAGTTTAATTCATTAATTGAAAAATATGAGGAGTTATCTAATGCAAAAATCAATAAGTCAAAGTCAATCGTTGTCCCACTAACCGCAAATGCGAGGCGAGCAGAACTAAATGAAGTTTGCGGTTTTAAAATCCTACAAGAAAATGAATCAATTTCAATTTAGGTTACAAAATTAATCTGGAGGGTCAGCTCGATAAGAGTACATGGCCTAAAACTATAAAAAAGATAAAAGGAATTATAGAGAAAATGAGGGCACGTAATCTATCCTTTAAAGGAAAAATCATAATAGCTAAATCTTTACTTATATCAAGAGTATGGTACATTGCCTACCTCATGCTACTGAATTATAAACAAGTAGTTGAGATCAGTAATTTGATGGCCCAATGGATAAAAAATAAGTCTAAAATGCTCCTGAAATACTCGACTTTTCAGCAAACGGTACAACATGGAGGGCTTAATGCACCGACGGTTAAAAACATGCTAGACGCAAGGCTCCTTTCCATCTGGCTCAAGTTCTTATCCAGTGAGAACTTTTGGGCAAGGGTAGAACGCAAAATTAATGGGGCGAATTTGAAGGCCAAAAGAAATATTAGCATTAAATCAGCATTAAACTTGATACCGATTAAAATTAAGGCTTGGTCAGACAAGTGGAAGCAATATATAAAGGCATGGAGGAGAGCAGAAGGTAACATTCTCGCGGAGTCAGAACAGGGTCCATGGAGGTTGGAGAGCATCCAGATAATCAACAAGTCAGGAGCGGAATTCTCAGTAAGGGAGGCAGTAAAATTTTTTCACGAAAAAGCAGGAAGACTAACAGCAACTCAAAAAGACAACAATGCAAATACAGAAGAGTCAGAGCTCTGGAAGTGGCAAAAATTACGGCGGATCCCTAACAAAAAGAAAGACATTTTTTGGCGATTTCAACATGGGGCCTTACCTCTAGGCTTTAGAATTAAGCATTTTGCTCAAGATGGTGGAGTATGTCCCCTATGCGGGGAAGAAGAACAAACCATCAAACATTTCGGGGTTGAATGTAAACTCAGTAAACAGGTTTGGGAAATTTCGTACAGCTTTCTTAAAGATCCAAGAGAAGCAGTACCAAGGAGCATAGAAGAAGTTACATCTGCGACAAACTTAAGTGATCAGCAAAATCAGCAAAGAAGAAAGGCAGTGATGTGGATACACATAAATGCAATATACGAAATCTGACTCTGTTATACACAAGCAAGATGGGGGATAATCCTATCCCGGAACCTATACTACCACACGTAATTAGAAATAGATTGAACAAAGAAATTAAGGTGCTTGAGTATAATAAGGGTAAAAGCAGTCGGGCAAAAGAGTCATTATTAAAACATTTAGTAACAAAGGACATTAAAAAGTTAACAGAAAAGCCTGATGTGACATAAAATTGTATATTTAATTTGATATATTAATAAAGTACGCCACTGAGCGTCTCCGTAGGGAGTTTTAAAAATCAAAAAAAAAAAAAATGAACAGACTGTAGTAAATCTATTATAAACGAATTGATTTCAAGTTAAATTTAGTTCAGAGATTTTAGTCGAGTTGTTAATTAGGTCAGATAAATTTGATTCAATAGCAAAAAAAAAAAAATTAATAAATAAAAAATTATATAATGCATTTATCCAAGAAAAAGACCGTACGTATAGGCAAAATTCTCGTGATCTAGTGATCGGATCTGCATCATTTTAAAGTATGCAGCTAGTGATTAAAATAATACCCAGATACCCAAATTTTTTTAGCGTACAGTACGTATAGTGCTTATATAAAAAATTAAGATCATATAATAAAATTAAATTAGTATATTTATTTTAATTTTTTTTAACGTTAGTCTATATTATAATTAATGTAATGTTTAAACCTATTTTAATAAGCAAATATTTAATATAGCAAATTAGTAATATACTATGTACATATCTGCTTAATTTTATTATGGCGCTACTTTATATATCTAAAGCAGCTACTTTAGATAGATCGCAATATGTACAAATTTAATTTATCTAACAAGAAAGCTTCTTCGGGTGTTGATCAATTAACGAATTTGATTGGTCAATTGGCACATAAATATTTCTATCGACCCCTCTTAATAAATGATCGGCAAAAATTTTAGCGTACAGTACGTACAGTACGTACAGTACGTACAGTACTGTACGTATAGTACTGTACGTGGCACATCACTAATTGTGGCGGCCACAAATATATTAGGCCAAGCAAAGTTGATTTTTCATTTTGCATTACCCGCCGTCCCATTTTTTCAATTTTTTCAATTTTTTTTTATTTTTAGATCCCAATTGTGCCAATTTTTCGATTTTTGACATCTATTTTTCCCATTTTCACCCGATGGAGACCTAAATTTCCCGTAATTGTCCGATAGGTCTGACAGGTAAATATGACTGCCGGCCCAATTTTTTGATCCCTTGTTGTGCAAAATGAAAAATTAACCTTGTATAACCTTAAATGTGAACATTATTCTATTTGCAGTAAATTAAAAAAAAAAATAAAACCAAATAAAAAAAAATAAAATAAAAATCCGTCCGTCCGTCCCGAATTTTGAAATCCATGTAATGCAAAACGAAAAATCAACTTTGCGTGGCCTTATCGTACTAACTAAAAGAATTACCTCTTTCGCCCCACATAGAACCATTGCACAAACCAAAAATTCGATCTAAAGTCATATCGTGACAATCAATAAGAATTTAAACTATTTTGTTTAAACGTTTGAAAAAAAATAATAAATAAAAATGGTACTCACGAACTAATAAATGTTCATTTCAATAGCTTATTTAAATACTTAAAAATATTCTTTATATTTTCATTCTATATACAATGAAATTAAATTAATGCAAGAAAATAAAATCAAATAGTAAAAATTCATGAATTTCAATAGCTTATTTTATTCCCTATATCACATTCTAAGATGAAATTAAATTAGTGAATAAGTAGCTGCACAACGCAGTCGCGCTAAAGCAGAAACGGATGATGAACTGAATAAATGTGAAATAACACTGGTTGAATAATGGCCCGGATTAAGCTTAATTCGATCAAAATTCAAAATTACATTTTTGGGGGTTATTCGCATTTATATACATTCCACGACGTACTGTATAGGGATGTATTACATAAATTACTTTGTTACATTTCACGTAAATTACATTGTAACTTACGAAACTGCAATGCAACTTTACAATAAATAGTACATTGTCACATGATAATAGCACTAGCATTACAAAAGTTTTACCAGCATGAATAGAAATCTATCATTACGTTCGAACCTTAAATTTTATATTTATTTTTATAAAATTTTGACCAAAACTAACTATTCACATGATCAAAATTATATGTACAAACTTACGTAAAATAACGTAATTTCCAACCCGAGTACTAGCGTAAATTAAGTGAATCATTGTGAGATGCACATTTACTAGCATTACTTTGCCCAATATTCCTTTTGTATCGTTAAAATACGGATAACCAACTTGATCTCAATTAAATTTATATGTAATCCGGTTTTAAAGCTACTAGATATTAGAATTTTCCTCAATCCTATTTATGACTATCTACGGTAAATATAGTATAGTATGGTGCTCTTTCTTGAGGAGTCACGTCACAACATAATAGACATTTTTTTTAATCGAGACAAAAACCTGTTAGAGATGTTTGGTTAAACAATTCTCATACAATAGATAAATATAGTACTTTGTGATGCATATCGTGATGTTTAAGGCGCTTTACTGTGTTTAGGTAGCTGCGCGACGCAGTCGCGCTAAAATAGTAAGTTCGAAAAATTTTGCATTTTGTGTAACCCAAGCTGATCCGACGATTCCGATTCAGACCTCGGATCGAACCTGCGGAGCATTAATACTAGCTTTGTACTGCAGAGTAATATTATAGCAAAATTACAATCCAAGCAATTTTACTTAGTACTAGCATTCTTGCACGTCCTTACGGACGTGCAGTAAAAATAATTACTGTACCATATTTGCAAATTAATTTAATAGGATGTTGGTTTGTTTTAGTGAAAATCATTTGCGGCTACCACATAAGTCATATTTTAGTGAATATTATTTAGTCTTGATATTTGTGGCTTCTTGATTATTTGCGGTCACCACATGAGTCATATTTTAGTGAATATTACTTAACCTTGATATTTGTGGCTCCTTGATTATTTATTCACGAAATCTTGCATTTGGTTGGATGGCTGTGATCTCTAAATATATAAACACGGGTAATTTCGTATTGGTAATTGCCTGTTTAAGACGCTGCCATGTGATTGTATGTGATGAGTTTATGGCTTATCGTAATGTTATTAAGGTTATATGTATGCACATGAATTCACATCTGGTTGGATGACCGATTGGATATGCTTTTTAAATTTTTTGAATGTGGCAAATGTGGATAAGTTTGAAAATTCGACCACCTAATGTGACCGATGTAACCAATGCCACGTTGACGTTTCTATTGCATCGCGTTTGCGTTGTGTTATGTTTATATTGATACAGTCGTTAACTTTATTTATAAAATAATAAACTTTTTCATGCGGGTTTACTATCCGATTGATAGATTACGATACAGAATATTAAAAATTTTGATTATACTTTTGCTATTCATATTAGTATATTACGTTCGTGAACACTTATATACCTACCACGTATTTCTATATGATTGTTCATTATTTATCAAAATATCATTTAAACTCAACACTATAGATGCCACGTTAACTATTCTAAATCACTAAATGCAACAACCAAGACTATTTTATAATTAAAAAAGGCAATGGTTAAACTATTCAGTAAGCTAAGCCACTTGTCTCTCGTCTATTCAAAAAAATTCTACAAACTTAACATGCTAAATAGATGAAAACCAATCATATACTCAAGAAATTTCCGTTCCTGGTTTTAGCACAACTGCGTTGCGCAGCTACCTATTAAACTTCTAGCTTCGGAGAGATAATTTATCTCGTGACAACGTAAGGCGAAAAAAAAAATTCAAAATCCGGTTTTCTGACAACATCCATGTTTGTGTGTATGCATAAGCAAGCCAATCAGAACGTTTTTAACACGGACACATTATAGAGATTTAATAGTATAGATATTAGTTAGCAGGTTTGTTAGTAAAAATTTGATTTCAGGCAAAATTATTTAGATCGGAGTGACTCGGGTTACACAACATGCAAAATTTTTTGGACATCACTAACCCACTAGCGCTAAAACCAGGAACGTAAACAACGGTTTTGTAATATATGAATTTTAGCATATTGTAAAGCTTTTACTGTATTTTCGCAAAATGATGCAAGGGGTGTAAATTTCAATTTTAGCATCATTTTAAATAATGCTCATGAGCATTATTACGCAACAACACAGTAATCAGATATAGCAAAAATTAATTCGGAAAAAGATAAAATGAATTTTTGCAAGGCTGTTACTATAGTTGTTAGACGAAACCTTTTTTACAAAATGACAAAAGAAGAAACTTAAGCTCTCAAATGACAAAACTTCCGATGAAAGACGAAACCTCAAATCCTTCTGACGAAACCCCAATTTCAAATGACAAAACACCTAGTGTTCTTGTTAAAAAAAAAAACTAATTACAGAAAATCTATGTTAATAATTAACTTAATGTTTCTCTCTAAAAAAAACAAAAATTTTAAAAAAATAAAAAAATTTAAATTAAAATATAACCAAATATATACCGTATTTCAGCGAAATGGTGACTTTGATTTAAACTTAAATAAGATTTTGGATATGCTGATGCTTTCAGAAAATAATATAAGAATTACGTTGATCATGAGCTATTATTTAACTTGTTAAAAAAAAAAATACTTATATCTTATGATTGTTATACTCGCATATTAAAAGACTAGTAAATATTATAATTCGATCACTTTATACATATGCTGAGGTCTAGTGAATTGTGACTAGGGTGTTAGATTCTAAATGATTTACTATCATATTGTTGGCCTACTATGTAATTTTTTAAAATTTTGTCAATTAATTTATTAAAAAATGTTCAGTAGGACTAAATCTCACCACTGGTGTTTAACACCAGTATGCGGTGTAACATGAAGATCAATATCAAAAAAATAAACAAAAAATAAACAAAAGTTAAAGTTAATAAATGTTTAGTTATAGTAAATAGTATAAGTTGCAATAGAATTCTATATTCACCTGAGCAATAAAAAATTCTATTTGATATATAACTTTAGAATTACCAAAGTTATAATATAATGCTTCAATTCTATTTTTGATATATCATCTGGATTCTATCAAAGCCAGATTGAATTGCATTAAATTATACATATTTAACATTAGTATTTAGGCATTCTTAAATTTGTTATTCAAATTCTTTGACAAATCTGATTAAAAATCTCTAATCAGAATATCTAAATTTATTTGGATTAAAGGATCAATCCATATTGTCAAACTTAGATTGTGTTCTACTATACATATATATAGTAATTTTATAATAATTATTATTACTATTAATTAAGCTAATTCTATTACAATTACAGAAATTAGTAGTTTTTTATACTGTATATTGCCAAAATAAGCTACTTCCAAAAATAAGCTACCTTTCTTTTGGTAATTAAACTCAAAAACATCTTTACTCAAAAATAAGCTACTTCACGATCAATGAAAATTAATATATAGTTAGATCTGCGGGCTGATAGCGTAAGTAGTTACGCTCCCAGGTTACCAAACGTAAGGTCGCCGGTTCAATCCCCACTAGCGGACATGGAAAACTATATGCGATCACGAGAGGAAGGGCTGAACTAGGATACTAGGACTGCGGTTGGTTAATTTAACTACATTGGTGTGTTTGTGCTACCAAATTTCAAAAATATTGGATACTACTGGTGGAATTCCGGTTAAATAAGGATAAATGTATACTTCTGGTGGGATTCCGGTTGAATGGTAACATGATAAAATAAGTGGCAAGTTGCACTAACCCGATAATGAAAAAGATCTCAGATGAACTCAGGATGGGCTCAGTCCTAACCCGAAATGGAAGGAGAACAAAAACTTTGGAAGCCCAAAGGAAGAAGGTACCGAGGACCTATCTCCCTGCCCCGGTCGGTACGAACGACTAGAGGTCTTGGTTGAAGTTGGAAGCTGAAACTTCGGAAGGCTAAAGGAAGGAAGTACTGAGATGATCTTATCTTCCCTATGCCCTGGTCAGTACAGACGTCTCGAGGTTCTGGAAGAAGTTGGAAATCCGAAGACACCGCCGGCGGATTGGGTAACCAAAATGAGTGATTCTGGGTAATTGAGTACAGAATTAGGTGGTATAACTAGTCACAAAATATGTAACAATATAGAAATGTAATTTGAAAATTGTATGACCTTAATATACAAAAATAACCAGGACCTTAATAAATGAGCGCCATACGCGCCCCAACAGCTATAGAGCTGAAGGGTTAAAAAAAAATTAATATATAGTAAAATTCAAACTTTACTAAGCAAATTAATTAAAGCCGCTTAAGTAAACTTATTCAGGAGATTAAAATACATATACTCTAAAATTTATAGCAAAATTGGATAACTTTTTATTAATTAACCTTTAATTATTACATTTAGCAAAGAGATTAAAATTTTATTAACAAAATATATTTATTGAATGTAAAAATTAAAAGCAAATAATAAAAAGTACTCCTATTTTGATAAAACTTTCAGAATATGTGTAGTATAATTCCCAAACAAGTTTCTTAAGTGCTAATAATTGATTTACATAGTAGAATTTAGACTTTACTATGTGTAACTATTGATAATTAACCAAAATTAATTATATCTGAAAATAAGCTATCCTGGATTTTTTGTGTTCAAAATTATCCAAAAGAAGTAGCTTATTTTCAGAAACATATCAGATATAGTAGTAACTATAGTTAGTCTTTAAATTGTTAATTTTATCTTTGTATTAAAAGTATATTATAATAAATCAAGTATAATAGTTCAAAAATTTATAATTTGATTGACCAATTGTCACATGATTATACACTAATTTAATGTTATACAATGTCCAATGGATTGGACTGGACTGGACATGGGTGGTCCAATGTCCATGTCCAATATCTAGCCCAATACTGAGGGTGAGACATAGTATATAGTAAAATTTCACAAGGAATTTTTTTTTAAAAAAAAAGGTGGTTTCATAGATAAAATTTTTGAGTTAAAAGGTATTTTTTCAAAAAAATAGCTAAACAACAAAAATTTTATGTTACATCTGATCTTTACATTATACTGCATTTAAAAAATGGTTTAATTGATTTGTAACCTACGGTCACAAAATAAATTTATAACTGTAAATACTAAGATCAGGTGTAATGTAACTATCAAACCAAATTTTCTATAAAAATAAAACCGTGTGATTAAGGTTAGGGTTAGAGTGAGACTTGGTATAAGGCTTTTGGGTTAGAGAGGGCTTTAGTTGCATTAAAATTTAGCAAGAAATTTTTTTTGTTAGAAACTGAAAGGTAGTTTTATATGTGAAATTTTGATTTAGAAGCAATTTTTGGCAAAACGAACATTTGTTTTGACTTTTTCAAATGTGTAACGTTATATCTGATCTTAGAATTTGATTGGCTTGTTGGAATGGGTTACAGTAACCGCAGTTACAAATTAATTAATCCTTAAAAAATTTGATTAGTGAAAATCATTGTGATGTTGAACACAAGTAGTGCAATTTAGTAAACTGAAAATTTTCATAATAATTTTATTATAAAAACTATATATTTTTAAAATGTTCTAACTCTCGCTTAGTAGTATAAATCAATTCTGTAATTTTTAAATGATATCTAAATTTTATAATTTTATTAACTAAATTTTATAATTTTTATTAACTAAGTTTTATATTTTATTAACTAAATTTATTATTTTATTAATTAAATTTTATAATACAAATATTTTAATTTAATAATTTACATGCTGAATAAAAAAATACTTCTAATTACTAAAGCTACTAACTTAAAATAACCCAGCAACTAATAATATCAAAAAAACAAAGCAAAGCAATAGTACCAAAAAAAAAAGGTTCAAAAAAAATTCAAAATGATTACTTTAGCAATAACTCCAATAATTATAACTCCAATTGTGGCAACTCCAATAGCAGTAACTCAAGAGGTTACTAAAATACAATAATATAAAGAGGTGCTAATATTATAGAATAAGATTGCTCTGCCTTTGGTAATGCTTGCTTATCTTTTTGAAATGCTTTATATATTATTATCATTTTCTATTCTTTGATTTTGTGGACTATCTTCATTAGCTTCAAAGATTTGATTTTGATTTTGATTTTGATTTATCTAATTACTTTAACAATTCATATTCATAGCTGCTAAATGTTATACTGATAGGTAGTACATATTTTGGTTAATCATCTAATTAAATTAAAAGCTTGCTATGTTATATTGCACAATTACCGCATAAATAGCCCAAATAACCATTCAGCAAATTTTTACAGGTATCCTAAAAATTATAATATGACAGAGTAGTTGTAAAATAGTGAAATCTGCTATAATTATCCATGAGGGTGATATATAATTAAAAATATAATAAAATGCAGATTTCACCCTAACCTGATCTACAAAGCAGATTTTACTATTTTGTAACTCAGGTTTCACCCTGTTCTATTTTGATAATAGCTGTAGCTTCAAAAAATTTTACAATTGTCTGCATGACCCGTTGACCTGAGTCATGACCCAACTAAATGTCTGATCCACCCAGGTCACTATTTTCTGACACAAGTCAAAGCTCTACTGTCACAGGTTCAATAAATATATAAAGGATACATATCGGGATCCCTTTATCATCCCGATATCTATCTATTATGTATCCACTTTTAATCTGGTTTGCTACAGTTTTTTGGCGGATGTGTGGTAACATAAAGGATGGATATCGGTACAACATATAAGATAAATATAAGACAAATAAATACAGGTTCAATAAATGCATAAAGAATAGATATCGGGATACCTTTAGTATCCTGATATCTACCCTTTATGCATCTGTTTATAATCTGTTTTGCCATGATTATTTGGCGGATCTATTATATTAACATCCCTATATTGATCTTTTATATAGAGATAAAAGATGAATATCGGTATATACAAGAGTAAATATCAGTTAACTAAAGGGTATATTTTAATATCCCGATATTGATCTTTTATATTATAATTATATATCTGTTTTGCCACGATTATTTGGCGGATCTATGGCAACATAAAAGATGCATATCAGTATATACAAGGGTAAATATCAGTTAACTAAAGGGTATATTTTAATATCCCGATATCGATCTGTTTTTTTGCTAGATGATATTAAAGATGAAAATTGGTATATAAAATAAATTTTATTTTTGTTCATTTCTGATATATAATTAAAAGACAACATATTTTGATTTTTATTATTTAATACAAATATTATATACATGAAATTAATAGCTAAATAAATACATAATATAAATTACTATATTAAAAAAAACAATTTTCTATTACTATGCCTAGAGCTTCTAGGAGCTTTTTGACTTGAGCCACCTCTACTATAACGTGGTTTAGGTCTAGCAGTATTGACGGGATTAATATCAGGACTTTCTTCGATTAATCCTAAATTATTAGCATATGACAAATTAATTGAATATTAGAAATATAAGTTTTTTGTTAAAATTATAACAGCAAATCATATAAAATCAACAAATATATTACTTGGTTCAGCAGCACTAACGGCTTTACTTTTACCTTTGTTCATTGTGGTACCTTCAGAGATTATATAAATAAAACATTATAAAAATTTAGTAAAAATCTTAAATAATTTGCATTATAAAATATTAAAAATTTTACCGGAGGCAGTTATATTAGTTATTGATGTGACACCTTTAGAGATTATATGAATAAAACATGCAAAAATTTTAATAAAAATCTTAAATAATTTGCATTATAATATATTCAAAATTTTACCGGAGCCATTATATGAATTGAGTTCATCATCAGACGTTGTAGTAGAAGCACCACCAGACATTTTAATGGGGTACTTTTACCAGCTCTTGTATTGGGGGCACTTTTACCAGGACTTGTATTGGGGCACTTTTATCAGGACTTATATCGGGGACACTTTTACCAGCTCTTGTATCGGGGGCACTTTTACTAGCTCTTGTATCAGTGGCTTGACCAGGGCTTGTATCGGGGGCACAACCGGGAGAGAAAACATTAGCACTGGAAGGACCAACACCAGTACCAAAATCAATGGCACTATAGGAACTATCAAGAGGATTATAGTAGCGTGAAATACACTAGCTTGGGGCCCCAGCTGGTGGTGTGGAGTTTTCAGCGACTTCATCACATTCCCACCGATTTCTTTTTGGTTTATTATAATTTTGTGCTATGGAAGTATTTTCGCATAGCAACAAAATTTGTTTCAACTAAAAATTATATAAAGTATATGTATTAGTACCAATATCTATATTATTATTGATATCTACATTGGTATGGATATCTATATTAGTATAGATTATAGTTACTTTTTTTGATCTCCATTCTTTTCGCACAACCTTTATCACATGATTGTGCTGGTCATCTTCAAGGCGACGCTGAACCCCTACCCTTAATGCTTGATTTCTTGAAATATCAACAAGAAGAAGGTTATTAAAATGTTCATTATCAGTTTCTTGAAGTTGGTTAAACCCCTTCTTTCGTCGTTTAACTTTCTATAAATTATATAATTAAAAAATATATAAGGCAGTACTGATATTTATATAAATAATCTAAAAAAAAAGGCTTACTGATTCCATTCTTCCGTTCTCACGCATCCTCGCATGATCTTGACTGTCTGACTCCGGGTTCTGTTGCTTGCGATATTTTTCCCTTTGATGTCTGTGCCGTTCCTTTATTATTTTCAAAATATGATAGTCTTCCACCTGATATCTTTTTACGTCTCGTTTTACTGTTTTAAATGCATCTTGAAGAAACACATCCTTAAAGTCAATCCACGCTTAGATGGGTCAAGTTGATTAGATTGTTCTAACCCAGTTAGTGAAATTATGATATCGTTCTATATTAATAAATTCGAACAAATAGATAGATCATTAATATAAAATACCGATATCTATATAGATTAAGTTAAATAGTATAATTGCCGATATTTATTTAGCAAATTAAAAAAATACTATTTTTTCATCAAAAATGATACAATAATATATACTCTTAATAATTTTTTTTTGCTTGGAGAGAGTTCCCAGCGCCTTTTTTGTACCCTACGCCTGTTATGACCATTTCTGCTGTGTTTGTTGCTGTTGTAATTGTTGTTGCTGTTGTTGCTATTGCTATTGTCGCTGTTACTATTGCTATCAGTTTCTAAAGAACGGGCCCTTTTTTTCATAAAATTATCGATTTTGTCACCCAGATTCTTTATTTCATTTCTTAATTCTTTTAATTCATCACCTACAAACCAAAAAAAAAAGAAGTCATCTAGTATGTAAAAAAAAGCCACTGTACCGATATATATATAGAATCATACCTAACATGCATATGTGCTACAAATATATGCATATATATGTCCAGTATGTAACATTATTAATTTATTACCTCTTTCGTTCAATTTTTCATTTTTTTTATTTTTGCTTCTTTCGACGGTTACTAATAAACGAGAAACACTTGAGGATAAATGAGAAATACTTGAGGCACGTGAGAGACTCATGTTGGATAATGTGAAGACTTTTGCATTTCGAAGTGATATAGTAAGTGCTTCTTGTATAGAAAAAAAATAGAAACTGTTTTTTTTTATTACCTTTGGAGAGAAATAGAGAAGAGTGTATATACATGTGTCACAACACGTTTTTTTTTTGTTTTCTTATATAGCATCAAAACAAAGCATGTACTGTCATCGTATGTACTCATGTATAGGCTTCGGGATTTTAAATTTTAGGATACAATCCCTAAGAAATCAAATATACTGAACCCGGTAAATTATAAAATTTAAAATTCCGAATTGTGATTTTCACTTGGTAAAATATAATACTAAATAGATATCGGGATATTAAAAATTTTCTTTGTTATAAATTCATTTTAACCAAAAACTCATTAAAATTCTAATAGAATTTATTTTTTAAAAAAACCTTCATATCTCAAAATTTTGCTAATGAAACCATCTTTAAAATTTATTTTTATAAAAATTTATTTTTTGTTTTTGTCATATGGATTTGCAAATCTAATTTACCTATGGTCCATAAGTGCGTTTTATAATAACTGTATAATATTATNTCCATAAGTGCGTTTTATAATAACTGTATAATATTATTATTTTTATTTTTATTTGCTAAATATTATCGTTATTTATATAAATAAATATATATAATCTATTGCTTGCTAATATTATTTGTTATAAAATAAATAAGTCGCCACCAAATTTTTTATTATTTTATTTTTCATAGTATCAGTAAAATTTAAAAATTTTACTAAGTTGAATGGCTTATTTGTATACTATTAACATGGTGAAATTTTTAAATTTTTTCGCGTGTGGAAGAATACATATATTGATATCGGGATTTGATAATGCTACTTTACTGATAATCATTTTGTCGTTTGTTTAAATAAGCTGTTTGTTAATGTATAATATAATAAATAAAAAATATGTAATTTCTCAATAAAAATATTTTATAATAAACCCTTATATTACCGATATTTATACAAGTTTATATAATAATATCGGGAAGGTTTTATCTAAAAATTCCAAAAAAAATACAGATATTTATGTAACTAAAGTTCAATTGAAAGTTCGATAATATATTATTGGAAATTTTTTAGATAAAAAAATTCCTGATATTAGTGCATAAAAAATTTATCACATATTACAGATATTGGTTGATATAACTAAAGTTCATTATTACACAAAAAAAAATATATCATGATGTAACTAAAGTTCGATCATATATTATTAGGAATTTTTTTATCTAAAAAAACCTGATATTAGCGCATAAATCATATATTACAGATATTGATTGATCGTAATTAATATCAGGATTTTTTTATTGCACAAAAAAAATATATTATGACAGATATTGATGTAACAAAAGTTCGATCATATAATATCATGAATTTTTTTAGATAAAAAATTCCTGTATCATATATTACAGATATTGATATAACTAAAGCTCGATCGTAATTAATATCAGATTTTTTATTGTGTAATTTCTCAATATAATATTGCTATAAAGTCTTAATATTGATGTAATATCTTCTATTTCGTCAATTCTTTGTTTCGCCTATACAGTTTGGGAA
>QKWP01000391.1:110314-124013 GCA_003550325.1 Gigaspora rosea | reverse complement strand
ATCCATAATTTACGTTAAACCAGTATTGTTATAGATAATACAAAAATAATACCATATGGTATTATTTTTGTATTATCTATAACAATACTAAATTATGAATGTACTAGTAACAGCTGGTTTATTTTTGTTTTTGATAGATTTGTTTTATGCATGTAATATCTGATAATTTTTTTTTATTATAATAGACTGAAATCCTCTTAGTCATGGAGGGTCTAAACAAAGGGATAGACCAGACCCTGCCAAGCAATGGCATGAATTCGGAGATCATTTTATCACAAACTCCCTCCTGGCTATTATGCGTGATATTGCTTACCCTGCTACTAACGACCAAGTGCTATATGTAATCCGGCAACACCATAAACATCAACATGAGATGTATTTGGAAAAAATGCAGCCGGCTAGGCGTGAGCGACAAAAAAAAAAGAAGAAAAAAGAATAGCGGGCATCGCAGGTATATTATTATTAACATACATATATAAATATCGGCACTATACATCTCACTCTTATTATTATTTAATATTATCATTATTATTATTCTTTTTTATCTTTTCATTTTATTTTTACTCATTAATTTAATTTAATTTATTTATTTTGTTATTTATTTTCACTTTATTTTAATTTTTTATTTTTTTTTAATTTATTTTTAGAAACTCCAAAGACGAATGAGCGGCTTTAAACATTTACTAACAACGCAAAGCTGCTCATTATACAGAAATTTTCCAAAGAATGTATCCGAAGAACAAGCAATTGCCAATATTTACTGGGCATTGCGGTTTCAAGGTTACCATAGTGATGAAATTTCTGAAACCGATGCCGAAAATGCTGATAGGGAGCAGAAAGACAGAAACCGCGATAGCAACAACAACTACAACGACCGGGTGGTCAAAGTATTAGACAAAGGCTGGCAATCCCGGAAGGTAAGATCTAAGCCTATATAAATATCGGTATTATGCTTACCCACGAGTAATTAATTTTGAACCCGAACAAATTTTATTGGTCTAAATTTAACATTAATGCTGCTAAAGAAAATGAGGCTTCATGTTTTACCAGATTTAGCCTTAAAAAACTTGATAGTGACATATATTTTACCAATGAATAAATCTAATAAATGATAAATCGAAAGCTGTCTTTTATTTCTTTAGCAATGCAATGCTCATATATATAAATATATGATTTTTTTTAAAAAAATTTTTTTTTTACCTCTAGTTGAAAAATATATTATGGTCAGCTGAAAATGTATCAGCCATAAAAAAAAATGTACAAGATACCGGTGGGCAAATGGCCCAGGTTTAATCGATGAAAATACAGCTCCACCCAAAAATGCACTATCTTGGTTTATATCAAGGTCATATGCTGACCCCGATGGTTGCATTACTAATAGCGATAGCGATAACTTCCCTCTCAATAACAATAATGATAACCTCCCTCCCGATAACGATAATGATAATCCCCCTCCTGATAACAAAAATAATAACCCCTCCCGATAATGATAACTCTAATAACGAAAACACTGATAACGATGACCCTGATAGCAACAACCTGAAAAGCACCGATAGTGACTATATACCTGTTATAGCTGGGCCCAGTAACATCCACTATAGCACATATAGGACACGTTCAAAATTGAAAAAAAATTCGACTGCCAGAGGTAAAAATAGTAATACTGTTAGTTTAATTATAACTATGCGAAACTAACCTTGGCTCTGAATTTGACAAAAAGCATTCAATCAACTAGCTACCTTTAATAAATTTAGTAATACTATTAAAGGTAAGTCAAAAGAGGCTGTTGTTGACAAAGGTAAATCGAAAGAGGTTATTGATGAAAAAGGTAAATCGAAAGAGGTTGTTGATGAAAAAGGTAAATTGAAAAAGGTTGTTGATGAAAAAGATAAAAAGAAGGAAATTGGTATGTGTCAGTTAATTTTTATACTAATAATGTATTAAATTACACAGTTGACTTTTACGGATTATTATTTATTGTATATATTTTTCTGGTATTAGAAAATTCAATGCTCTATCGAAATCTTTCTCTAATATCAGAAGGTGAAACTATAATTAGTCAGCAAGAATCTAACTTATCATTAGGTAATTAAGTAAAATGCATTAACTAATGCATAATTCAAATCATTAATTTTGTTTTCTATATAGGTGAATCCAGCTATCAGGATCCTGACGAGAACGAAATTGTGGAAACTCTTGCGAGCTTCACAAATTTTTTAAAAAGTTTGTTAGAATTGGAGGAGGAAGAGGAAAGCAGCGACAACTAAAAAAAAAAGCAAATTGATCTTTTTTCTTATTCGTTTTATTTGCAATTTTTTTTAATACATATAATAAATAAATGTATTATCTAAGGCTATATATATCGTAATAATAAAGATATATTTTTTTCTTATACCATTTATATGCCGATATCCATATATTATGATATTAATGTGTAAGTTGAATATTGGAATAATAAAAAAAAGAAAAACTATATACTGCTATTTGCCCTTTTATATGCCGATATCCATATATTATGATATTAATGTGTAAGTTGAATATCGGAATAATAAAAAAAAGAAAAACTATATACTGCTAATTGCCTTTAAACATATTGATATCCTTATATTATGATATTAACGTTAAGTTGAATATTGGAATAATAAAAGAAAGAAAAACTATATACTGCTATTTGCCTTTAGACATACTGATATCCTTATATTATACTATTAACGTGTAAGTTGAATATCGGAATAATAAAAAAAAGAAAAACTATATACTGCTATTTGCCCTTTTATATGCCGATATCCTGCTTTGATGCCGGCTCCTGTTAGTTTACCATTATTATCCCTTCTATAGTAACCCAATATTTATATCAGAATAATATTAGTAAACAAAAAGTATATTATTTTATATCTGATATCTTACCTTTATATTGCCCTAATACTGATATCTGTTATTTTACTGATATTATCCTTTCTATATTATCCTGATATGCATATCAGTATAATAATAGAATTATATAGGCATATCCTGATAGTCATGCATTCGACCTGTGTGTGCCATTGCAGTAGCCTGTATGCTGAAATCACAACTACAATTTCAATACAATCCAACTAACTATGTGCTGTAATAGCAAATAATTTTATAGTAAATCCTGATCGAAATCATAACTTTTAATTCCAATACAAACTAACTCAATGCATACTGTGTGTGCTATAATAGCTTGTAAGTTTCATAACAAAATTTTTTATAGTAATTTCTAATAGAATTTATAACTATATTTCTGATACAAACTAACTAAACCTTAACCATATACTTTCTGTATCACTACAATAATCAGTAAGTTTTCAACAAAATTTTTTAAAGCAAAAATTTAGTATTTTGACACAAAAACTAATTCAATCTAATTGCATAATATGCACCACGATTGTCATTATTTTTTACAGCAAAATTGTTACAGTAAATTATAATATTGTAGAATTTGCAACTGTAGTTTCAATGCAAAATGTGTATCATAAATAGCAAGTTTATAGCAAAATTTTTACAATAAATTATGATAGAATTTACGACTATTTTTGATTCAACACAACTTTAACACATACTGTGTATCACTATAGTCATTTATAATTTTTTTGTAACAAATTTTTTTACAATAGGTTATGATCAATATATACGTATTCCACCGCATTAGTAATATAACCTAACTTAACCACATAATGAGTCTTCGTGATAGCTCATAAGTAGGGTTTTAAATTTCTTGCAATTTACTGATGTAATTACACTATAATTTACATTATAAGATATGTAAATTATACATATAAACTCAAAATAACTCAATTTATAAAATTTGGCCTAAATTATACTATGATTTGGTTTTAATTAATCATTTGTTTAGCCATTGAGGCTAAGTCAAGTTGATATTAATGCTAGTAGAAATTGTTATATAATTTGGCCAGCTTTAATACATATTGGCCCAGATAAGTTAAAAAATAATTTACCGTAATTTAATATATAAAGTAAGTTTTTTTTTTTTTTTTGCCCCTTCAGCTCTATGGCTGTTAGGGCGCGTATGGTGCTCATTTATTAAGGACCTTGTTATTTTTGTACATTAAGGTCATACATTTTTCAAATTACATTTCTATGTTGTTACATATTTGTGACTAGTTATACCACCTAATTATGTACTCAATTACCCAAATATCACTCATTTTGGTTACTCAATCTGCTGGCAGTGTCTTTGGATTTCCAACTTCTTCCAGAACCTCGGGTTGTCCATACTGACCAGGGCGCATGGGGAATAATGACATCTCAGTACTTTCTTCCTTTAGCTTTCTGAAGTTTCAACTTCCAACTTCAACCAAGGCCTCTAGTCGTTCATACCGACCGGGGCAGGGGGATGGATTCTCGGTACATTATTTCTTCAGCCTTCCAAAGTTTTGTTCTCCTTCCGTTTCGGGTTAGGACTGAGCCTGTCCTGAGTTCTTCTGAGATCTTTTTCCTTATCGGGTTAGTGCAACTTTGCCACTATTTTATTATGTTACCATTCAACTGGAATCCCACCAGAAGTATACATTTATTCTTATTTAACCGGAATTCCACTAGTAGTATCCATTATTTCTGAATTTTAGCAGCACAAACACTCCAATGTGGTTAAATTAACCAACCGTGGTCCTGGCATCCTAGTTCAGCCCTTTCTCTCG
The DNA here is from genome assembly GCA_003550325.1 of Gigaspora rosea. NCBI lineage: Eukaryota > Fungi > Glomeromycota > Glomeromycetes > Diversisporales > Gigasporaceae > Gigaspora > Gigaspora rosea. Next base: position 119,331 of record QKWP01000391.1, on the reverse strand, counting down.
TGATCGCATATAATTTTTCATGTCCGCTAGTGGGGGTTGAACTGGCGATCTTACGTTTTGTGACCTGGGAGCGTAACCACTTACGCTATCGACCCGCAGGTCCTAAAGTAAGTTGTTAAATAAGTAAGTTATAACAACCCTTCTCATAAGCTTTGTAATATAATTTTACAGTAAATCAAATAGAAATTATGACAATTTCAATACAATCTAACTCATAGCTAATACAGTAAAGTTATTGCTAGTGAAATTATGAAATTATAAGATTTAAAAAATAATAAGGAATTTTTGAATAAATGGTCTTAAAATCATTTAAGAATGCGAGATGTTTGTTACTTTTGATGATTTAAGCATAAGTAAAATAATTCTTTTGCAAACATGAGAAAAACTTTTAATATACACGAATACATCTACTGTATCAACTAAAAAATTTTTTACAAAATTTGCTATAGAACTATATACACCAAATTTAATCCTAATGTTTTGCTACACAAAAATTATATGGCTCATTGCATTTGCAGATACGTTCTTGTTAAGATTTTAACCAGGTTTGACTTTCTTATGATAAAGCTAATTAAAATTTTCTCAGCATAAGAAAAATAAAACTGACTCCGGACTTTACCCATAATTTCTTCTAACTATGCATAATCTTAAAAAGTGCTCGAATCATCTAATCGAGTTTACTCATAAATTTACATTCCTGGTTTCGCGTTATTACACAATTTACTAAAATTATTTACTAGCCAATTTATTTTCGATGCCATCAACAGAACATTCTTTTGATAAGTTTTTGACAGTCCTTTTCTTAGGCAAGACATTTCCCCAATAATTGTTCCTGACATTAATTCTAACTAATACTAACTCTAAATTGGCCAACCTAATACTGAATCGGGCCAATTTTACGTTAAGAAACGATTGTCAAAAAATGTCTTGTCCAAGAATATTTGTCAAAATATGTAATGTCAAACACTGTCTTATCGAAAAATGTAATGTAATTTTCAGTGAATCGAGCAACAACATTGTCTAGCAATTTCAATACTCATTTTGAAAAAAATAAACTGTTGTTATGAAAATACAAAGATGGATCATAGAAAGGAGGATGCAGATTGACCAAATTTTTGTGCCCACATTGGATACTAAACTTGTAGAAGAATTCCTGATCTTAATATAAATAGGCTTAGTCGAATTTCATTTATGAATTTTGGATGGTTGACTTTGATTGTCTCCTATTTGTTAAATACAAAAGCTTTTAGTTACTCATGTGTTAAATACATTTGTTACTCACGCGTTAAATATATCCAACTTGAGATATAATACTCATATTTAAATATATACGGCTTGAGATATAATAACCATGTTAAATACATTTGATTTGAGATATAATGCTTACATGTTAGATACATTCGAGTGGTAGCTATTCACGTTTAAGTATGAACTCAGGTAACATTAAAAAGCTTAGCATATACCGTTGACTCCGTGCAAACATGGCAGAGAAAGCTGTGACACCAATAATGATAAATAAGGAGGTGAGCAAATGTTTGTAAGAGTGAAAGAATAGTATAGATGTTCTGCAATTTCCCTATAAGAAAAGTAGGTCGGGGTATGGTACGGGAAATCAGTGTATATGCACGGGATGGTACAGACCGTGTGGCGCGTATAGGCACGTTTTACGGAATGACACGATTAAAAATGACACGGATACTACGGTAATGGGGTGGCACGTTTATTACATCACACGAAATGGCACGTATTCAGTGGCACGCATTAGCACGTTGTACGTGATGGCACGTCTATAGTTGTTAGGCGAAACCTAGAGGTTTCGCATTGGCGAAAGTCGAAACCTAGTTTCGACTTTCGCCAAAAAAATTCCAAAATGNTATTTAATAAATACTATATAGTAATAATATGCAAATCTATATCAATCTTATGATTCTGTGATTAGATTTTTGAGGTTTTGGGCTTGTTAGAATCCTCTCTTTGAGAGGAACATTTTGGTGGTTAAATTATCCAAATTGGACCAGTAGATCAAAAGTTATTAACTATTAAAGTTTATAAATATTTTTAATTGTCTGGAGCGTAGCGACAGACTCATACTTTTATGCCCTTTGATGACCATAACTACGTTTTTGATACATTTTTAATAAAAATATCAAAAACGTAGTTGTTGCATTTTCCAGATATAACGCCGTGTACCTTTATTTCAGTCCGGGAATATAGCAAATTTGGAAATCGATTCTAGAACCGTTCTGGAATAATCCGTGGAAAATCCCTGAGCTGTGATTGGCTCTTAACGATCTTTTCAAAAGTTAAAATTTGGGGCTTTCATAATTAACTAATAATATCCAATCTATATATAAGAAGAAAGTTGAAAACCTCTAGTCGCATAATCAGTTGAGACATTTTAATAATTAGCATTTTCTAAAAAGGTAGGTGATGTTCGAAGAAATACAAAAATATATATTTAAATTTTTTAAAATTTGCGACTAAAACTTTTTCTTTTTATTTGCGTGCATACAAAACTCAAGAGTAAAGATTTCACAATCTTCGACTACTAAAGAGAAGCCAAAAGCCAGAGAACTTCCCTGCCTATTCAGTTACATAGTTAGCAAATATAATGAACTCGGCTTAAGATCTTGTTAAACGAAGGAATCACAGACTTGGAGGCATGCTGATACTTCAGAAGTGACTAAACGGCTTAGATTATATGAAGATTTTATGTCTAAATTAAAACTTTACTTGAATCCTCATGCAATTTGTGAAAAACACTATAATCAAGTTATATCCACTAATCATTTTTATCGGCATCTTTTAGATAACCCAAATTCCAGTAATCCTATTTCTATTAACGATTCTAATATCCGCGAAGAAGAGTATAAACAAGCGATTGCTGAATTGCAGCAAAAACTAGAAGAACAAAGAAGCAACGAATATATAGTGGTGTCAAATTTGCAACGGCAAATCGAAGATATAGAGTGGATTATATCAGAGATGAGGTTGGAATTAGATAATCGCAATAATGTTATAGATCATCTAAATAATTTATTTCAAAGGCAACGTGGTATAACTGAGCAACTTTTCCAACAATGGGATTCTCGGTATTGTGATCAGGATAAGCTCATACAAGCGGTAACCGACATTGCACTAATTGAATGAGAATCTTTATATGGGGATATTGAGGCTTTAATTAGAGATAATCATAGGTTTTCTTTGGAAAACCTACTTAACTATAACCCCCATGTGTGGCTAAGTAAACGCAATCAGGTTCTTGTAAAATTTATTGAAACACTAACATATAATAATTCCAACACAGGTTCTGAAAGTGCCGAGAAATTTACAAAAGGGCTACGGCTGTTGATTTAGTGTATGGATCCAGACATGGAAAATATGTATCGGAAATGAACCTCGTATCATCAGCTATTAAATATTCCATTGCAAGATCAAAAACCATTATTAACATCGATAGCCATATCACAAATTCGGGAAGTTATTTTCATTTCCAGAACTGGTTAGATGAATTGTCAGAAAAAGAAGAAGCTTTACCGGAAGGCCTTTTATTTTTAGCGTTTGACAATGAACAAAGGGGGCAGAAAAATTATCTTGATTGTGGACTCAACACGGTGATATTTCATATTGTTACTAGCTTTGTTGCTTTTAATATAGAATCACAAAATTTTATTCAACACACTAAAATGCCTTGGGTATTTAGTACTCTTAATAGGTCTCATTACGAGAGTCTTTTCGAAACTACGCCTAAAATGCAAGAAGCTATAGACAAAGAGCTACATGTTTATCTCTTTGAAATTCTTAATTTATTATGTGAAGAAAAATTATCTTTAACTAATAAAGTTGATATTCTTGTATCTAATTTAGGCTTGAATACTCGTTGTAGCAAACAATGTCCTAATTGTAAAAAAAAGGATATTGACAACAGAAAGCAAACTTGCCCGGATTGTAAATCTCTTTTGCTCACATTAGCAGAAACATCTAGACAGCATGTTGAATTAGAAGAAGATACGATAGACCAGTCAATAACTTTTAGACCATATAATATTGAAAAAGAAGCTCGACAATCTTCTACGCCAAGGATTAGTATTACTCAGAAAATACATGCCGACGAAGGAGTTAACGTTCCAGAAATTTTTGTTCCCGATCCCCTTGATGTTAATCCTAATACTACTGCAAATATTGAAAAGATTTTTCTTTATATTAAAAAAATTTCAGGTATTAGTAGTGAGATACGCAAATGGGTGGTCGTAACATGTGACGGCATTCTATATCATCGTGCAGCAAAAATAAAAGAGAAATATCCATGGCTAATTCTCGCTCCGGGCCATTGCACGAAGAAATGAATATGCTTCGTGCATATGTGGAATTAAATTGGTAAAAACTTAACATTGTTTTTAAATACTTTATTTTTTTTTGATTTATTTTTTTTTATATAACCCTATTATTTAATAGGGATATCGATCTCAAACAATTCGCAAGATGTCAAGGGTATAAAACCGAAAATCAACTAGCTTATTTTAAGAAATGCCATGATCATCATAAATCGTGGGACTCGGTCTGCAACATTTATCGCCAAGCTATGGCTATGGAGCTGATGTGGCCATATGTTAAATGTCATCCAAATCCATCAGTAGAAGGGTACTTGGTCTGGGCAAAAGGGCAAACGGATCCGCGTTATCAAATAAAATTCGAACAGGTGAGCATTATTTTTATTTTTATTGGGTTGCCATAATAAATATCATAGTATAATTTTGATTATGCCCAATATATAATGATTTGAACCAGATTCTAATAACCTAGCATGATTAAGAGAATTTCACGATCACGCGCAAATACTTTCATCGCGTCTAAGTTGATCGTGAAGATTCTTCACGATCAAATTTTGAGCGATATTAAGTTATAAAAGAACATAATCGATTAGAGTCTGGTTCTATTCTCTAATAAATAAAATGTATAATTATAATTATTTTAATACTAATTAATTATTTTATGTTGAGTAGACTTTTATTTATCTACAGGCGATTGTTAATTATAGAAAAGCTGTTAGGGAGAATAATCCATTATTAAAGAGTGCCGCAAGGAGGGTCTTTTCTCCAGTATGGTCTGCACGATGCCATCCCATATATCGTATTATAGAAGTTGCGGATGAAGTACAACTGATGCAGCTTGATCCAGATGTACGAAATATTGTAGAAAAGAATAGTGTAGTTTCACGGTCGGGGCTTTTTAACCAGCATCAAGGGTTAGATGCGATTTTAGAAGAGATAAATAAGGCACTAAAAACATTGATACCTCCCTTTCCACAAATGCGACATTGGAAACTTGCTGCGCGAAATTGTAAGAAATTTATGCAGGTATGTGATTATTACATATAATCTAATTTATATTGCATAAATTTTAAGATTTAATACACAATTACACAATTGTAAATTTAGCTTTGAACCAATTTTTTTCAATCAATTGGGTATAAAGAAGCTTCAACGATGGGTCCAAGGATCAGGCCGGAAGCAGATACAGAATGCCAAAGATTTCGAGCCTGCCTAAGGAAGGAAAATTTCGTTAATCCGACGATGGATTCAAGAGCTACATGTAAAAGTTTGGGTGAAGAATATGAATTAAGTTCACAGTTGATGGATTTCACTATATTAGCTAAGCAAGCACGAGAAGAATATATTATTGAAGTTTTTTATAACAATAACTCAGTTCCTTTATTTAGGCTGATTCCAATTATCAAAGAAGAAGCAACTAAACAAAATGATGAATCGAAAATGACTAGGGAAGAAATTCTCAGTAAAATAGAAGCATATCTTGAACAGGCGAGTGAAGGCGTTCAAAAAAAGTATCGCAGAATAAAGTCTAAGAAGCATGGCGAATTATTAGCTATATTAGAAGAGGTAAGATCTTTGTTTTGTTTTGAGAGCGAATCTGATAATTGCGATTATGCTGAAAGTTTAGAAAAGCAACAGCAAGACGAATTGGATACACCAATCTAGTCTAGGATAGGATTCTAAGTTTGTTCTTTTTTTTATTTTTTATTTTTTTGGGGGTTTTTTTTTTATTTTGTGTACTTTTATTTATTTAAGTTTATGATTTGAGTCTCACGCAGTTTCGGCAGATCAAGCAAGATGCTTTTAGAAATGACTTCAGGGCGATTCTCACCTTTTTACCGTTTGGCTTGAGAATCGATTATAAATTCCCAACGAGATAAATGTAAATCAATGTATTTATTAATCATTTAAAATATATATTTAATTAAAAAAAAAAAGAATTCGTTAAATAAGTTATAAATTAAAAACTCCCAGTATTTAAGATTTATTTACTTATTACACAAATTTTTCTCAACTTGACACCCATTACATGTATTTATTAATTATTTAAAATACAAATAAATAACTTTTAAATTAAATAAAAAAGAAAAAAGAAATTCGTTAAATAAATGATTACAATTCACTCGTCTTCATATATCTAGTTAAATTTAATAATTCTAATTCAAATTTCCTTACTATGTCGAGAGCTCACTATAACAAGAGCGAGCTGTATTTGGACAGATAGGTTCTTCCTGTTATTTAACTATAAATCCCTAAAAACTCAGTATTTAAATTTATTTATTACATAAAAAAATATTTTTCAACTTGACGCCCATTACAAAATGTCATTTATAAGCTCTCTCTTACCAGTTAAGCTATACTTCGCGAGCTACATGTATCTTGGTGATTATGATCAGACCAGTTGGCGTTCTCGAATTTGCTTGCAAGTCCCGGGGGCGTTGTTCTTAAAATAAATTTGCCTAAAAATATCATATTCGCTATATGATATAACGAACACCGCACTACAGCATTAAAAAAACGTGTTAGATCTATAGGCATTTCTAGAATCATCTGATCGACACCTTTGTTACCACAAAAGGTACGATCTACATTGTCCAAATTTGGTATATTCCCAGACTGTATTTGCTTGTTCGTGTAACAAAAGCAAGTTACGCATTTAGCAACCAATCATCGAATATGATACCAACACAATAATCTGGGATTTTTACTTTACCATTATTGTTATAGATCTTCAACACGTCGATGTTTTTTGGTTTGTAGTAAATTCTTAAAAAGAAATCGGAAGTGTTGCAACTGACATAGCATATCTAATGCTTAGTGTCAAACATGTTTTAACCTTGCTCAAATTATTTTTTTTATATAATTAACTGAGTTTTCGCTCAAATTACTTACTGAACCTTCGCTCAAGTTACTTATTAAACCTTGGCTCGAATTACTTATTAAATCTTCAATCATTGCATTACATATTAAAACTTTGCTCTTTATATAACTTACTAAACTATCGTTTAAATTATTTTTTATGGATAGGAATTGAAAAGTATGAATATAAGGCACTTATCTATTCTCAAAATCATTAGAGATAAGTGACGATAATGGAGCTTTTAGTGCAATTGTAATTGATACAAGACATCAGAAACTTTTAATATTTAGGTGAGTATATTAATTTATTTGTTTTTTCGCTTTTTTTTCTACTTTATTATTATTATTATTTCTAATTTTTTCGCTTTTTTTTTTGAATTGGTAAAAGTTAACTTTATATGTTTTTTATATTTTTTTTGTTTTCAAAGAAAAAAGGAATACTGCGAAACCTTCCAAAATGTGGGGCCGAAACTTTAATAACGATATTAAGAAAATAAAAATGTGCATTTATAGGGCATGTACTGTATATATTTGGGCCAGAAGTTGAGAGAGTGGATACCGATTCTAAAATGACATGATTAAAAGGTAAAATTTTGTTTTTTTTTTGTTTTTTTTTTTTTTATTTTTAAAAAAATATTGTACTGTAGTAATTATCTTATTAGATTCGGGTTAGACAAGACATCCGACCAGATAGCCGAAATATTAAAGTTAGTGAAGAGAACAATCCTCGCTACTGGTTGGTGAAAAAATTTAATCCTCACAGTAAAGATTTGTATTTTGGTCCTTTTCTCGATGGTACTAAAGCCTGGGACATTTTACAAATATTAGAGAAAGTATTCTCCTTAGCTAAATGTAAAGGCAATTTAGGTAAGCCTTGTTTAGATTATTCCTTAGGACAATGCTCCAGTCGCTGTTTTAAAAAAGTTGAACCAAAATATTATCAAATTATTAAGAAAAAAATTACTGACTTTTTTCAGGGTAAAATTCAAGTCGTTAAAAAGGAATTACAAAAATCTTTACAAAAAAGTATTAACAATCAAGAATTTGAATTAGCCAAAAAAGAAAAAAAAATGTTAGATAATCTTAATTTTTTGGTGAATGAGCAAAATATTGAATTTTCTCACCAGAGGAATTATGACTTTTTTTGTTTCTATTCCCAAAATAGCTTACTGGCTTGCTTCTTTTTGATTTACCGCTACAGAAAATTAAGTGCCACAAAAACTCAAACAAATGTGGATGTCTTCTACGAGGGAATCGATGAGACGTATGAAAATTTAGTTAGCATATAATCTTTAGTTAAGTATATATTAATTCAATTTTATTCGCTTTTTTTTTTTTACTTTATTATTATTATTATTATTACCATTTCTAATTTTTTTCGCTTGTTTTTTTTTTGAATTGGTAAATGGATACCGATTCTAAAATGACACGATTAAAAGGTAAATTTTTTTTTTTTATATTTATTTTTTAATTATCTTATTAGGTTCGGGTTAGACAAGACATCTGACCAAATAGCCGAAGAACAAATGTGGATGTCTTCTATGAGGGGATTAATGAAACGTATGAAAATTTAGTTAGCATTTAATATTTAAGCGAGTATATATTAATTTATTTTTATTCGCTTTTTTTTTTTACTTTATTATTCTTATTATTATTTCTAATTTTTTCACTTGTTTTTTTTTGAATTGGTAAATGGATACCGATTCTAAAATGACAATTAAAAGGTATTTTGTTTTTTTTAAAATTGCAGTAATTATCTTATTAGATTCGGGTTAGACAAGACATCTGGCCAGATAGCAGAAATCAAATGTGAATTTCTTCTATGAA